>JAQMCW010000018.1:4635967-4659851 GCA_030068335.1 Chrysichthys cranchii
GGCAACTGAGAGATTAATGAAGAAAACCAAATGAATGCAGAAATCACGTAACGAAATGCTACTGCCTCACCAGCCATCAACCTCACCGCACGTCACTGGTGTCCGTTCATCCTTTTCATCTTCATCTGATAAGCTTTCATATTTGAAGCCAATAATTAGATTCCTGAAAAGTATCTTTTGCCATGTCTGATGACAAACAGACAAGTGGAGTGATGTATACACACAGTGCAACATCCCTTTGCCGTTATATTAAATATCAACACTCTTGGAACGCCACTCAACCAATCAAATTAGTGGACCAAGTCTGATGCGTGATCTATAGAGTCTATTAATGGCAGTATAAGAATCTTTCCGCCACGTAAACGGTGATTAATCATCAGGATTAACAGTAAGCTTGGGCATCATGCTCAGTATGGGCTACACTGTTTCATATGATCACCAACACACACCTGACATACTAACTTATTCAGCTTGAAACATCATCAAGCTGAACTTTGAATCCAACGAGGAAGGTAAACAGGCGGCCATTTTAGCTCAGGACATGGGTACAGTTGGGATTAGAAGAAACTCGGCGCTGTTATTCTCGTTCTCTTCTTGGAAAAGACGTGGGTCGCTGCTTTCGTAACTACCTGGAGTTTACATCATGAGATCGAGGGAGGGAGAGCCAGCCGGCCAACATCATGTAGTCTGTAGTAGTCCAGGTTAGATGTTAAGCATGCAGTAAATCTTCAGCATCGTGTACTGGTAGCATTTGTGTTCTTTTGGATATGGTTATTAAATTATGCTGCAAAGTATTAGAAAATAATAGACAAGTATCGTGTGTGTAAGTGTGTGTGTGGTGGTTGGGGGGGTTGCTCAATCCGCTATCAGATAAGTGGCATGGAGTTCAAACTCCATCCTCAGAGGAGTTATTCCAGCCACACAAGGCTTTTTGTTCAGCCGGAATAACAGTGCACTTGACACAAGGCGCCTGTGTTCAGAAACGATTAGCATGCAGATTCACACCATTCCTCTGAACATAGCACGCCCTTTTGTCCTCTTCAACACAGAGAGACGAGCGTTAGAGAAATCCTCATTCCTTCACACAATAGTACGTACGCTCCATATTGTTAATCACAGACGAGCATTCGGTCCTCCAATGCATTCAGCTCAAAATCACAGTCGTAATGACCGTGCACAAACCTGATCAACTTCCCAATCTTTCAAAAGTATTTCCGATTAAAGCGTGAAACTTTTCAAACCAGTCCCACCGAGTATATTAACTGATGATATCATAATGCCCAGTCAGCAGCTCAAGTTAAATGCGCATACTGGCGGGCGCTTTGATTGCACATTAACAGTCTGATCTTGATCAACGGTTATTCCACTTAAAGCTGTTATCAGATTACAGGATTTTAGCCTCATAATCCGATCATTCAGTATGACGAGTATAACACGTATCACTGTATTTACTGCCATTGTTTATTTTGAAAGTAGTGGTACCTTGGCTGGGAAGAGCTTCGCATACTCTACCCACAACTATGAACTAGCATTCTCTTTCGCTTCTGTCTTTCCTTCCTTCCATCCTCTCTGGAAGCTTTCCTTTCTTCATTCCTATCTAGCCTTATTCCTTCCTTCCATCCTTCCTCCCTTCCTTCAATTATCATCATCATCATCATCATGCTTCATTGCACTTTATTTTTCTCAGCCCTTCCCATTTTTATTCCTTCCTTTGCATTTTATTCTTCTGTAACATCTTTCACTTATTCATTCATTTAATTCATTCGTTTTTTCCTTTCTTCCTTCCTTCCGTTCATTTTCCTTCCTCTCCTCGTCCTTCATTCTTCTCAAACATCCTTCCTTCATGTTTTTACTTCCTTCCTTCCTTACTGACTTCCTTCCTTCCTTCTTTCCTTCCTCCCTAGAATCTCTCTAGCATCGTTCCTTTTACTTCTTATTCCTGGGTAATTTCCTTTCCTGCATCATGCATTAATTCACTGATTGATTAATTCCTTAGTTGTTTCCTTCCTTCCTCCCCTCCTTCCTTCAATCCTTCATTTCTCCTTCCTCTTGTGTTTCTTCATTTCTCTCTAACATCTGTCCTTCATTTCTTTTCTCATTCCTTCATTGCTCACCAATTCCCTTACTTCCTTGCTTGCTTTCTTTCCGTGCCTTGACAGCACAGCATTTCCTCTGGTTGTTACTGCTCTGAGCCAGATCCACTTTCTGACCTGAATATATAATGAAGAGTGACGGAGTCTTCATGCAGTCTGCTGTAGCAGCTTACAATTATGGTGAAGTACTTTAATAATAACCTTTAGGATATGATAATAATTATTATATTATTAACCCTCGGGCGCTAAATGCACTCTGTCTGGATTGGATTGTGTATCAGCTGTGGGTCACAGTTGTGTCACAGTTGATTTAAACAGTTTGAGGAATGAATGTAAATCTAATACAGTTTATGAAATAATGTCTCCTCCCCACTGTAACGAGGGTCACGCATTAGAGCAGGATCCGTCATGCTCCTCCGAATAAACACCTCCCTGCTGGGTCGAGAAGTTGATTAACAACTATCCAGTTAGTAAGATTGCAGAGTCTTGCTTAATATTTCTGTCTCCTATCACATGGATGAGCAGAACTGTAATGGGGTCTAGACTCACTACTGGAACTGGAACTGACTAACACTTAAATCTGTTTATCGTGATTTCATTTTTTTAACAACACAGAACAGCACTATGCATCCCAGCTTGAGGTCTGGGTGCAAGGTCAGCCATGATATAGCACTCCTGGAGGTGGGGGTCAATGCTGGGGTCAAGGGCCCAGTGGGCGCAGCTTGGCAGTGCTGTGGCTTGAAGCCCTCACCTTAAAATCAATGTGCTCTTAATCATTGTGCTGCCACTGCTCAACAGAACATGAGTCGTGGTCGGCAGGATTCAAACCTGCTTAAGTGGATTTCGAGTCCATCGCCTTAACCACTCGGCCATAACTACTGCTTGTCCTTCTTCAATTTTGGAGGGATGTCCTGTTCTTGGTAATGGCCATCACAATGTTCCATGGTACATCGAATGTTTTGG
The DNA here is from genome assembly GCA_030068335.1 of Chrysichthys cranchii. NCBI lineage: Eukaryota > Metazoa > Chordata > Actinopteri > Siluriformes > Claroteidae > Chrysichthys > Chrysichthys cranchii. The sequence goes on from JAQMCW010000018.1 coordinate 4,639,024, forward strand.
AATCCCATTTGTGCTGCAAATCCCATATATGCTCTTTGTAGACCGTGGCTTCAGCAGTCAGACGAAACCAAGATGATATTTAAAAAAAATTATAATTTTTTTTTTTTAAATCCTACAGAAACAGGTGATCTTTAGTTGGAGTTAATATTAGTGACATTCTCATACATATATGTAAGGTCATTACTTTTGAACGTGAGACTGAATACGATTGGTTAATTCTGAGCATGGTCACATGCCCCATTATAAAGAGTATAATGTCATTTTAATAAAGTTGTGTAGATTTATTATACCTATTGCTGTATTCCAGGAGAATGTTGTCTGAGTCATCTTTGTTATTAATGGTTGGTCGTGGTCGTGCTTCACTACCGCTGCGCAGAAATTGTAAATGTGAGTGGGTGAATATTACGCGTCCCTTTGACAGACTGTGGCTGTTCCGTGAGTTTTGCACAAGTTGACTATAAGTGCAGTGATTCATTATCTTCTTTACAATCACAGACTAGTGGCATAATTAACCTATGAGCATTAATAGGAATGGAAATTAACTTGCTCAAGTAACCACATGACACGTTCATTTATTTTATTTTTTTTGTCTTAATTGGTCTGCTGAGTTCATTTAATACATCTAAGAAAACGTGATTGATTTTAGGCAGCTTTGGTTCCCTTTTGTATGTGTAGTATGTGTGTTTTCATACTGCAGTTTAAAATAGTATAGTAGAACCTCTAGTCACGAGCGCCTCCAACACAAACAAGTCGGTTCCCGACCCAAAAATTTTGGGCAAAATTTTGCATCTGGTCATGATCACATAATCGGGTGCCGAACATACACAGTTCCGGCCATTTCCCCCTTCCGCTTCGTACGCGCCAGTGTTTTCCCATTTTCTGTTTGCGTATTGCACAATTGTGTATTGCGTACCTAACAAAGACACACGTGTCCACGTAATCGGTCTCGGTCAGACGTGCGTTCACTGGCTGTACAGTAACCTCCTCCCCGCCCATCTTCCTCCTCACTTCCTTAACGCCAGAAGTCGACTCATGCAAGTTTGTTTTCTTGCTTGTTTTCAGGAAGTTTTTGTATAATTAAGGATTTTTCAATTTTTTTTTTTCTGTGCTTAAAACTCATTAAAAAAAATGCTTACAGATAACAATTCGTAGAGGTCTAATATGGACTCGTGCAATGTTAGTTTTCTCTGTTGTTCAAGTTTTTCTCAATGTTATTCAAGGTTTTTACACTGGGTTTACTACTACACTCTGCATTCGATGGTATAATTAACTATTTTTGTGCTTAAAAATCTTTAAAAAAAAAAAAAACAACAAAAAAAAAACATGTACCTACAGTTCGTAGGGTCTAGAACGGACTAATCATATCTACATACAATCCAATGGGGAACTTGGGTTCAGGTCACGACCAAATCGTTTTGGAACGAATTATGGTTGTGACAGGAGGTGCCGCTGTATATAGTTCCTGAAAAAATCACTAATCCTCTGTTAGTCAACAGGTATGGAAACTTTGCTTATTGTACTTTTTCCCCCCTCCGTTTTCTCCCCAATGTCATCTTGCCGATTCCCACCCACTAGCCAGCTACCAACCAGGAAGGGTGGGGCAAATATGTGCTTCCTCGGAGACACGTGAAGCCAAGCTACTCTTATTTTCAAACTGTTGCCTCTGCTGCATCACAGGGCACTGTAACACATGTGCAGAAAAGTGTTATCCACCCACTTCCACATACATGATCTCGAAAATGCCCAAGATCGACTAGTATCACTGTGACTAACATGTGGCTGAGAACATGCCATTATTTTTCCAATTAATAACCATCCATCCACTATCTATAGCACTTAGCCAGCAGGGTGGCTGGAGCCAATCTCAGCTGACTTCTGACTCGAGGCAGGGTACACATTGGGCAGGTCGCCCTTATCTGTCATAGGACTACCATTAGAGAGATGAACAGCCATTCACACTCACTTTCACACCTACGGGCAATTAGGAATAGCCAGTTGACCTAATCTGCATGTCTTTGGACTATGGGAGGAAACCGGAGCACTCCAAGGAAACCCTTGGAGAGGAGAGGGCACAGGGAGAACATACAAACACCACACAGAAAGGCTCCAGTCGGCCAGGAGGTTCGAGCCCCGAACCTCCGTGCTCTGATGCCCAAACAGTCCATCAAGCAAACGAACAAGGTTAATCCCAGCACTTCCTCCATGTTGAATGACATTGCTACACCGTAACTTTTATCTGTCTGGCACCGCAGGTTACTCCAGCTCCAGTTTGGGTCTTGTTTTTGATTGTTCCATGGACTCCCAGCCACGGATGAATTTCCATTTCCAAAGACTGAGCCTCACGACCACTCAGTCGACAGGGTGTAGCCTTAAACAAGACGGTGCTGTTGTACATTTAAAGGGGCAGCGCTGTATTAGTCATGCCAGCACCACACACGCTACCATATTAGTGTCACTACTTCTAAGCTGATTTCTGGTCAGCCCTGGTCTTATGGTAGTCCCTGTCCATTCATGTGCAAAACAGTCAGTAATTGTTTACCTACAAATTGACCTCTGAGGGTGGTGGACATGGTAGAGTGACAATTATTTCATGTGTATGTGAAATAATTGCTTACTATACTCCATATCCCGTAAGTCTTTCAGAATTATAAAAAAAAAAAAACAAAACCATAACTTGACACTAAATACGGTTTATTACGGAGTGTATTATAGGCTCCTTCCTGAAGTTTACGAAGTTTACATTTTGTGCCTCATATTTATAACTTTAGAGATCCAGTGATATTTAAATGTGCAAGCCGTGTTAAATTAAAATGATCCTGGCCACTCACACTGTAACACATTTTGTCTTTACATGTTGCTGAGTAAATGTGAGATTCTGTACAGAACAATGGAATTCATTGTGCGAGTCCGTGCCGTGTGAGATGGCTCCGGTCCGCACCGAGGGTGTATATGCGCTTGTGTGAGTGTGTATTTGTGTGGGCTGTAGCAAGTTTTTGTCATCTCTGTGCAGGCATGAACGACTCGGACGTCAACCAGAACAAAAACCGTTCAAACAAAAGCGAGACGACGTCAGGCTCCGCCCCCACCGCTCCTCCCAGCACCGGACCGGCCAGTCGGGCCGCCGAATATTGTCAACGCCCACACTTGGTCCGCCTGTTTTCCCGTGATGCCCCGGGGCGAGAGGATAACACCTTCAAAGAGCGGCCGTCAGAGTCGGACGAACTTCACACCATCGAAGAGGCCGTAGGAGCCACGTCCGAAAACGCAGAGTGAAAGCAAAAAAACCTCAGCTCGTTCACTCGCTTCTTTTGCTCTTCTTCGCACCCAACATGGCATCTTCAGGCTCAGCAGGACAGTCCGGTTTCAGACTCGGGCGTGGGAAGAAAAACCCTGGAGTGATGGATCAGATTGGGAAAATCTTTGGAGGAGATAAGAAGCGGAAGAGCAAGGTGAGAAGACGTGGGCTTTGTTAAAAAAAAAAAAATGATAAATTAAAAAAAACTTCCTTTAACACTTCACTTAACAACTCTCTTTTTTGTTGTCGTTGGTTGGTTGGTTTTTCCTACAATGATGCAATGCTGATCCAATGTGTCCTGCATTTTTATAGTCTTATCTTTGCTGTTGCTAAATTTCAATTTTTGTTGTTTATTTGTAAGTTTAATGTTGTATATGTGCACATTGGGTGTGGTTTAGGGATCTAAAGCTAGAGCCATTATATCTATATATCTATATATATTGTTGTCTTTTTTATTTTTATTTTATTTTATTTTTTTTTAATACTTAAGGTTAAGGATGGACTTAGATTTTTTTCTTCTTCTTCTTCTTTAAATACCATAAAAAAAACTAAAAAAAAACTTTTTTTTTTTTTTTATTCAGTCTGTTCTCTTTTGGCTCCCCAGAGACGATACGCTGGTCACATCACAACTTTTTATCTCTCTGTTTCTGTATTTAAAATTTTTGTTCCGTTGCTGTAAGGTTGGAGTCATATATGGTGTACGTACTGGGTGTGGTTTAGATATCTGGAGTCACTGCTGTGCAACAGAGAACAGACTTGAGAATAAAGTGTCAAGTGAGATATTAAGATCCTAATCCTCTCTTTAAAAAAAAAAAAGAACGAATCAACCCATTCATAATCATGACAAATATTAAAAGTACACGTGCTAATTTTCTTTTTCCATTTGTCCAATCTTTCCATTTGATTTCCTTTTTTAGGAATATCTAAATTATAACTTTGATCCTTACAGTGAACTTTTGAGTATCGTTTACATTTTGTGGCCTAAACAACTGATTCCTTTTCTTTTTTTTTTTGCTTTCTGGAGAGTACTTTTTATATTACCGTTGTGATCTGAGAGTTGGCTTGTGAGCCTAGTGATCGTGAATAAGTGCATTATTTGAGGGGGTCGCTTGTGTCCTTCATGGCTGACAGAACTGTTGCTACGTTTGAGGAGAATGGTTCCTGTGAGCTGTTAGCTGTCTGTCTTCTTTACTCTTCTGATGAACAATCGGAGTTGGGTTTTGTACAAATTGTCAGTTTCTACGGTTACATTTAGCGGACTGTAGCTCCGTGAGCATAGTGTAAGCATTTGTTAACTGTACACCTAGTAGCAGACAACTCGCTCTTTGTTTAAAATGCAAGCAGGTGGTAAATACACAGTATACGAAATTAGATTTAACGTCTAAATCTGGGTTCATGCGGTACAATTTTCAACAAAATCGCACAATGCTTTGGTTCTTAGTTGACATCTTCCAAAATCCCAAAGGTACAAAGCTCCAAAGCTGCAATAATATAAATGCATAGGTTTACGCAAAGCTTGCTGAACAGCCACCGATACCGAAGAATCGCTAAGAAACGTAAGCGAATCCCGTTTACACACAGTCTTAAAACCAGCTTTTTAAAAATGCAAACATCCTACAGTGTTGAGTGACGTTCTCTTTCTCCTTACTAATGCTAACCCTTACAACAGCTAGCCTACCCTCAACACCCGTCCAGCAAACGGACCTTTTAATTCGCATCATTTTAAAAAGAAATACAAATGGTATTTTTCTTCTCTGAGATAAACCCTAATATATAACCGATACATTCTGGAATATAAATGCCAATCGAGATACGTTTCTGAATATTTCTTCATGCTAGTATTTGTCTTTCGCGTTCGATTTGCCAAATCCAAGAAGCTGTACTTATAAATAAAGCAGGAGAAAGTGTTAATTAGGGGTAAAATAGTGTTGTAATAAATCCACACTGATGTTTATGCTGCGCAGTGATGCTAAGTAAGGATGCATGCATGATACGATAAATTCCTAGCACGACAAACGTCCGAGCCTCAGCGGTGTATTTTAAAATGAAAGGGTATGACTGTTTCAAGTGTGTTGTCTTTAATTATGCAACTTCTTGTGAGTATTGGTGTATCTGAGCCACCACCACAAGCTGTTTTATTTCATCAGTTATCAAGAAGGCATTTGTTAAACCTGAGACATATCCACTGATAGTGATTTCAGGAAGATTACATTTCCAATGACAAGTTACAAGAAACTTGACATTTCAGACAGCTGAAATTCAGTAGATGCCAGTACTTTTAATTTTACTCAAAATGCTTTACTTAATAATGGATTACGTTGCGCAAGCATAACTAGAATTTAATTAGAAAATGGTGGCGGTAATATGACAACATGACAACTGATGCAATACAAACGGATTTTGGTAGGAACAAATTCCACAAGCGCTGTATTCATGCGCGTAGGATTTACTGTAAAATAAACACCAGCTCTAGTTTACATTTCCCCTTCATCCTGCTAGCTAGAATTGTAGAGATCTGTGGTTGGTTCGCGATTGCGGATTTCTAAATACAAATGTTTATACAGTTCGACAAATTGCATTACAGTACTAGAGTGCCAGAGGTCAATGCTGCAATATTATATCGCGCAGAATGAAAAAGTGTCTATTTTTCTGCCTAGTTATAGCATAAAGCAAGCTAAAGTTTTATACTTTTTACAATTATCCACAAAGAAAATTCATATATGCATATATATTTTGGAATAATTGTGGGAAAGACTGTAGCGCGTTCATAATAGGCATGTGCCGATTATTGGTTTTACAGTATATTGCAGTTTACACGTACACTCATATTATTATCACAGATACCATGAGTGTTCCATTTTTAAAAGAAAGGTTGTCTAGTGAGGGTCACGTGTACTTTCCTGAGCATGTAGTGGCACAACTTTTAAATAAACCAAGTTTGACTAGGCATATGAAAACAAATGACAATGCAAAGTCATGCAGTAAGATCAATAATCCTGATAAAACGTTTACCAATGGTCACAACGTAATTATCACAAATAAAGATTTTTATTTAGGAGTTATCTCAAATAAATAAAGTTTTTGATGATGAAATTTGACCGGTATTGAATTTAGAGCAATGAACAGATTCAGATTCAGTAATTCAGTTTTCATAGCGCACATGCCTAAACAGTCAGCGAGATCATTTATATCAATGAAATTGCTCATGGACAAAATATTTATTCAGTATTCCTCTGTTTCTTTCATCCTCAATTCTGTTGCCAAGGCCCTTTTTTTTTTTTTTTAAACACATTTACATGACCTTCAGAGAAAGTTTTTTTTTTGGCTGGGTTTCTGTTGCCAAACAGCTCTTCTTGCCTTTTAAAACTGACAGAGTGTTATTGGTGAGGTCTGTTTCCTTTTTTTTTTTCCCCCCTGACCAGACTAGATTCATTTATGTAATAAAATGTACACAATATTTGCTTGATCTCAGATGTAGTCAGTCAGCCAAGACATGTTTGGGGTCTAAAGTTTGCTTCTTTAGTTTTACGCTGGAGCTAAGAGACTAATTGCGCTAACGCTAGGCTCTGGAGCTAGATTAGCAAAACACCAAACATGTCTTAGCTTATTGTCTTCATTTGATGTGAGTGGCACATTGTACCCTTTTTTATTGTTGTTGTTATAGTTATTGTTGAAATTGCCAAACTGTCGCTTTAATTCTGAGAAAATCAGGATATTTAACCGAAACCAAAATCCACTGGCACTCAGGAAATGCAGTGTTTGACTGAAATGCCCAGATATAAATGCATTTTGATTAAACACAACAATTAGCATCCTTTACTAAGGTACTGTTTTAAGATGTCTCCTTTTTGTGCTGTAAAACACAAGCAGTTCTTTGCAGTACAAAAGCCTTAATGACTTAAGTATGGTTGATATATTATGGGATATTTTGTACAAGTGTCATGCAAATGTATTTTAATGTCCAACTCTCGGCTTTTGTAATTCATTTCAACTACTAAAACAAACTTAAAAAAAAAAAAAAGTTTTGTTTTGTTTTGTTTTTTTAATTTGAATTTTGTCATCTAACGCCATTTCACGTTGGCTTTGTCCAAAACCACATACTATTCCCTTCCTAGCAAACTACTCTAGGGACTGCAAGCACAAATGCATACTATCCAGTGTAATTAAAAATCCCACAATGCACTGCAGCAGCATACTGAATCTACCCCACACAGATCGTGTGAAATGCGACAATGCGCCACGACGAGCAATGAGAGCAAATACCAATAATCCACCGCAGTGTTTGAAGATGCAAAATGTATTGACTACCCAGCGCACAATTTTGAGGTTGTATAAAGATACCACATAATCCACCTTGGCATTCAGAGGCCTGTGGTTTGGGACACATCCAGAGTGGACTGCGATATTTGAGATTGTAATATTTTATTAATGTAGGCTCCAGTGTACATGAACACGCCTCAATTGGATTCCTGTGTTAATGGCAGAGAAGTTTGCCCTCTTTTTGTACATTTTTGAAGTGTTCTTCTTATTCTTAGGATGATTTATTTCTCTAATCTCCATTCTGTTCTAAGCTTTATGGTTATTTTTGCTTGATTAAACCAATATAACAAAACCCGTTGTGGTTTGTGCCTGTGTTTGTGTATTGTGTGTGTTTTATTCTGTTTTCAATAACACTTTCATTTTTATAAGTTTTGCTTCAATTGTCAACAAGAAACAGGAAACAGGTACGACAGTGTTCAGGTAATCTAGTGTATATAACGCTGGTAGGGCATTTGGAACATAGCTGTATAGGCTGATATCACGGTTTTTGGTTGTTACCTTACTGAGGTAATTTGAGAGAACGAGCCATGCTAGTGATAGCTAGTAGAGGATGTGAAAATCCACTCAAACATTAACTAGCGGCCATGAATGGAGCCGTGAGGCGACATATAGCTAGCTATCACAGGCAAACTGTATTTATTTATTTATTTTACATAAGAGGCTGGATTTGTTTGGACATATTAAGTACCTAACTTTATGTGGAGATTTTCTTCAGTGTTCATATTGCTTGTCAGGGAGTTTCTAATATGCTTGCTAGCTAGCTTTGTTTGCTAACATTTTCCACTCTTAGCTAGCTAGCTTTGGTGGTTCCCAACTAATGTTGTTTAGGAATTCATCTATATATAGTATGTTTACAGTTATGCGGGATGTCGGCGATCAAGATAAACGTTTCAGTGTTTCAAAGCAAATTTGTGTCTATATTCACAAAAAAAAACACGTCAAAATCTTACGGCTAAAAGCGGCTCCTATCTGGACGATTTAGAAGAAACTTGAAAATAGGTGTCTTTAGTCAAGATCAATTCATAAGGCACAAAAGCAACTCCCAAACCCGTGAACACCTATCCTTTTATGTGACCATGGCGCAATCAAGTTTAAGTGGCCGAAGTAAAACGGTAAATGCAGTAAGATGGAGATTTTGACAACTCCTCCTCTGACTACTCAGCCATGTACAAAAGCAGTTACGCAGTGCTAATGAACTGTGAATATCATCTGCTACTCATGGTACTCATCAATTCCCTCTCCAAGCTGTACATCGTTAAATGGTTCAGTCTTTTCTAAATGTTCAGAAGCTATAAAGCTGTGGTTTAATTTAAAATAAATGCACTCATTATTACACAATGTAACACATATTCTACATTAACAATTGGTCATACATTTTATTTATGTGGTTTAGATTGATTTTTGTTTTCATGTGTGATATCAATTGGCATGGTGGTGCGGCAGGTAGCGTTGCCATCTCACAGTTCTGAGGTTCGATCTCAAGCTTGGGTTACTGTCTGTCTGTCTGGAGTTCTGTTCGCCTTGTGTTGTCTTTATGTGGGATTCTTCCAGGTTCTCCAGTTTTCTCACACCTCCCCAAAAACATGGCCGTAATGGATTGGTGTCTCTCCCAAGGGAGGTTTTCTCGGTGTTCTCAGGATGGGCGCGAGATCTACTTGGACACAGGATGAACTGCTTACTAAAAGTCATCGTCGTCTTCTGCCGTTTAATCCTGTTCAGGGTCGTGGGGGGAACCTGGAGCCAATCCCATCTGACTTTAGATGAGAGGCGGGGTACACCCTCGCCTATCCACCGCAGGGCGACACACAGAGACAGACAACCATTCACACTCACATTCACACCTACGGGTGATTTAGCCAATTAGCGTGATCCCTATGTCTTTGGACTGTGGGAGGAAACCGGAGTACCCAGAGGAAACCCGCACAGACACGGAGAGAACACGCAAACTTCACACAGAAAGGCACCCAGGTCGACTCCGGGGATCGAACCCAGGACTTTCTTGCTGTGAGGCCAGAGTGCTAACCCCCACACCACCGTGCCGCCCCCTGCTTGCTAAAAGCGAGGAAGTATTTTTTTTTAATCTGTGATTTTTTTTTTTTTTTTTTTTACTTTTTCATGAACTTCATTTCCAGTTGCTGACCCCGAACAGGAAGTGAATTTAATAAGATCACATTTTTATTTGATTTCCCCTCCTGCGCTCTGGTAGTTTAGCTGTCAGAATCCTAAAGTCTCATAAAGCCAGTTTGTGCCTTCAGGACAGCTGCGTCTCAAAATCCCAATCTATTCATTACATTTTTTTGGAAGTCAGCTATCTTTGTGCCTAAGAGATGCACAGAGGATACTCACACCCTATGGTGTGAGGTTTTAGATAGGTCCAGAGTGGTAGTGTTTATGTAGTATGTGTTAATATACAGTGAACAGCTAATAAGTTTATTTTACAAGACACACTTTAACCCTTTATATGGCACTAATTGAAATACTTGGAAATTTTCAACCAAAGCAAAGTTTCACCCCTAGATTGTTACGAGACCATTATAATATGACTTTTTCATATTTATGTTGCAAATCAAGGTCAATAGTGTTATCATACATCGTCTGTGACATCGTTCAGTTATCAAACCCTAATTCCTTTTTTGTCAGATTATATTTCTCAAACAGATGTGTGCTCTGATAGGCTGGAGGGACAATAACATACATAACAGAGTATATTAACACACTTAACATCAGGGGTTAGTCGCTAACTGGCCACAAAAATTAGCTATTTATATAAAAAAAAAAACTGCTAGCTAAGTAAGATGTTTATTTATTTTAAACTTAAAGCAGTCCATATGTAATGCTTCCTTTGTTTTATTGTAAGCTTACACTTAAACTAGCTAACTTTAGCAAACGGTTAGCTACATTTTCAATAATTAATTTTTTTTTTTTTTTCTATTTTTAATTCATTTCAGCTGTGATATTTTTCTTTGCTTTTTAATTTGGAGATGTAAACTATGAGCAGAGAGGATTTCGAAGTTGGGTTCGAACATAACACCTGAGTCTGAGATGCCCTTGCAGTTTCATCAGCTCTCCCAAAATAACCGCTGATTGGCCTCTAATGTGTGTTATTGTACGAGAGGTGAACAAGTGTGAGGTCCTTACAGAGTGAATTAGAGTGATTCAGTGTGAGATCTCCAATGCTTCAAAGCACTCACCAATGCTAATGAGAGCCTACAGAGCAAAATATCAGAGTGAAAGAAAAGGCCACAGTCACACAGGCCCTATAATTAATACATTGCACACACTTGCCATTCACAAATATACGCACAATTGCAATTGGATGCTTTCCATTTACGTGCATAGACCTCTCGTTTTGGGTTAGACTTTTTTTTTATGATTGCCACACACGCTTCCTGTTTCATTTTGCAGCGTTTTACATTCACTACACACTTCAAGGCTCTTTGTGGTCACTACACAGACTTCCTGACTCATTTCAGGGCTTTTTCTGGTCACCATACACACTTCCTGTTTTGTTTCAGGACTATCACTTGTCATCACACATATTCTGTCTCATTTCATGGCACTTTCTGTAAACAATCACACCGTTTGTCTCATTTTAGGGCTCTTTTCATTCACCAAACATATTTTTTTTTTTGGTCTTGGTTTAGGGCTCTTTTTGCTTAACACATGCACTCCCTGTGTAATTTTAGAGGTCTTTCTGGTCACCGCACAAATTTTGGGTCTCGTTTGATGGCTCTTTGTGGTCACCACACACTTCCTGTTTCATGTTAGGACTCTTTCTGGTCACTACACAACCTTCCTATCTCGTTTCAGGGCTCTTTCCGTGGAGCTCTGTCCGTCTCCCCTCAGAGGTCAAGTCACTCGTCTCCTCGTCGCCGCACTGGTGGCGACAATGCTGTCGTTCACTTCTTCAGATCTATTGTAAGTCTCTCTCTCTCTCTCTCTTTCTCTCTCTCACTCTCTATCTAACTGAACAAAAAAACTAGACAGGTTTAATCATTGTCTGCACCTCCGTCCTTCAGTTCTCTTTAAAAAATGTCATACTGCCAATCGGCCTCTCTCATTCTATCTGTCCTCTATATCTTACTTCCTATATCTGTCTGCTTTTGTTTTTTTCTTCATCTCTCTACTATATACTGTATATGTGTGTTTCTCCATCTCTGGATATATTCATGTTTGCAGTGCATTCAGAAAGTATTCAGACCCCTTCAACTTCTCCATTAATCGAATGAAGTGCTTTGATTTCCTTTTCCGTTTGCAAAATCCTCCGTAATGTAAGAGTATTGATAATGTATTAAATTAAATAAATAAAAAACAAAAACAAAATATCTCCATTAGAGATTACAATTAGTGTTCAGAATGGTTGCCCTGACTCTCAGGCATGCCCCGTTTCCCTTCATTATATGTGACATGTTTCTAAATCTTAATTCAAGCCCTAAAGCTGACAGTGCATATCCAAACAAGAGATTTCTGAGAGGTTGAGTCACCGATACGGGGAAGGAGAACCAGAAATTGTCTGTAGAGATCTCGAAGTCAATGGCTTCCTAAATCAAACGTTTGCCCCCACTGACACTAAATAAGTCTGACCAATGTGGGGAGAAGGATTTTGGTCAGGAACGTGACCGAGAAACTGAAGGTTATTGTAAAAAAAAAAAAAAAAAAAACCTGAGAGAAAGACAAAGATCTGTGCAGCAGCACTCCACCAATCAGGCTCTTAAGGCAGTGTGGCCAGACGGAAGCCAATTTCACAAGAAAAGACAAATGATGGTTCACAATAGTCCTCGCAGACCTTAGGAAACGTACCTCTGTGGTGTGATGAAACCAATTATCACTTAGCCAAACCCATCCCTACAGTGTAGTACACCGGTGAGGGCATCATGCTGTGAGGATGTTTGTCACGATGAAGGAAGATTAAACAGCTCAAAGCCATCTTGCAGAACTCAAGACCTCAAGATTCAGCAGCTTGGTAGTGTTGGAGATTTAAACTCACCTCCTTCTGATCCGTTGCGCCGACGTATTAAGGCGCCACTACTTTGTACAATGCCGGATATTGTAGGAATGGCTTTGGGACAAGTCTGTAGGTGTTCTCGAGTGGCCCAGCCAATAACTAGACTCCTGAAGCCATCCAACCTGACACAGCTTGACAGGTTCTCCAGAGGAGCAACCCAAGATCATGAAAAGTGTGTCAAGCTTCTAGCATCATACCCAAGAAGAATTAGCCTGAAAATGTACTTAAAAGGTTGAAACTGAATTGTTCCCGAATGTACCTATTGTCTTTTTCTTGCCTTTTGTCAAGCGCTCTGTTTGTCTCCTATACTTATCTGTCTTTTTCCTAATAGCTGAATATTTTATCTGTATTTCTTAAATCATTTGAATCCTCAGGTGTCTCCTGCTCCTAAAAAATCTAGGGTAAGTGCACTTTTAGCTTTTTCACTGCCACTTCCTTAGATCCAGGTCTCACACTGTAGTCTTAACTTAGCATCCTTTCTAATATCTTTACCTCACTGTTTACATCCAACTATTATCACAAATCCTGTTTTGGGTCTTAGGTTGAGTATTAAAACATACTGCGATTAATTCATCATGGCTGTTTCGCTGTTGAGGAATTCACGTTTCTTATGACCTCATTGGTGGTGTCCTTTCAGTATGTGTGTTTGTTCATGTGTGTATGTGCTTTATCCACCAGTAAGGAAGCCAAAGTGACAGTTGTAAGGCTTGTAAACCTCAGGACGGCAGAAGAAGGAGCTTGGCAAGGTCCAAATAGCAGGAGTCGAAGCATGTAGGCTTTAGGGTGATAGAAATGTGCTTGTGGCTCTAAGGTAGCAGTAGGATTTTGTAGATCACAGTATGGCAGCAGTAGGAGCTTCTAGGCCTCAGGATGACAGCAGTATGAGCTTCTAGGCCTCAGGATGACAGCAGTATGAGCTTCTAGGCCTCAGGATGACAGAAGTATGAGCTTCTAGACCTCAGGATGACAGCAGTAGGAGCTTCTAGAACTCAGGATGACAGCAGTATGAGCTTCTAGGCCTCAGGATGACAGCAGTATGAGCTTCTAGGCCTCAGGATGACAGCAGTAGGAGCTTCTAGACCTCAGGATGACAGCAGTATGAGCTTCTAGACCTCAGGATGACAGCAGTAGGAGCTTCTAGACCTCAGGATGACAGCAGTAGGAGCTTCTAGACCTCAGGATAACAGCATTAGGAGCTTGTAGACCTCAGCTTTGTAGGAGTAGGAACAAGGCCTGTACTTCTGGGTCCCAAGATGGCAAAAGTAAGACATGACATGGTTCTAGATGGCAGCAGAAAAAGATTATATAAGTTTAGAGTGGTAGAAATGTGAATATGTGAAGGTCAGAATGACAAGGGGAAGGGATTGTAGTTCTCAGGATAGCAGCGGTAGAAAACTGTCATCCTCAGAATAGTAGGAACAGAAGCTTGTAGACCTTGGCATGGCAGGAACAGGAGCTTGTTGCTTTCATGATGGCAGCAGGAGCTGGAGGCCCTCCAAATTGCAGATATTGGGGCTTGTAGGCCTCATGATGGCAGCAATAGGAGCTTTTAGACCACAGGATGACAGCTTTTGGGATTCAAGATGTCAGGAGGAGGAGCTTCTGGACCTCAGGATAGCAGGAGTATGAGCTTGTAGACGTCGGGAGCTTCCAGGTGTTAAAGTGGCAGAAGGATGAGCTTGTATGGGCTTTACGAGAGCTACTGAGTGGGTTTAGTGGATTAGATGGATCAGTGTTTGATAACGGATTAAATAAAAGCAGATGCTGGTGGTGCCTTCAGGAGTGCTCTCAAGTCTTTGTACCCGACTGTACCTGTTCTCTTTTGTCTCTTTGTCTTGTCTGTCTCTCTTTATCTGTCTCTCTGAACAGTGGCATTCTTTCACAGCTAAACTAGGCATGGTAGGTGCTGTTTAGAAGCACACACACACACACACACACACACACACACACACACGAACACACACACACACACACACACACACACACACACACACACACACACACACTTCTTTCCGGAATAGCGCCAAACTCCCTATTCCCTGCAACAGCCACAATGCATTATGGGTAGCTAGGATGCATCCTGGGGATGCTAATTTCAGTGCATTGTGAGATTTCATGAGTGCATAAGTGAACTCTCACTATGCTTTGATGCACGATTGCAAATGCGGCTCCCATAATAGCACACCGTGTAGTGAATAGGGTGTGATTTCTGCCAAACAGAGGAAAAGGGTTACATTAGCTTAACTAACAGTGCTGATCAGGGATCAGCTGAGAGAATTGAAACCTTGTTGAACATAATTCTATGGGCAGTAAAGCTGATCCCAAATCAGCCGCGCTTCTGTTGATTCATGCTGCGCTTGTAATCCATTATTTAAACACCAATGTTGTGAACGTGTTGAATGTTGCATGTTCCTTCAGAGGCTATTTTGGCCCCGGCTTTACGATGTATGATGTTCCAAAGTAAATTTTCCTTCCTTCAGGCCCTTAATCCATTTGTTTTCCCGTTGTTTTTCTCTTCTTCTTCTTTTTCATTGTCTTCTCTATTAAAAAAAAGCCACAGAGTTGGGCTGAGAAACAGTAAACTGGACCGAAAGGTAGAGTTACACTCCCACTACTCCGAGTAGTCCTAGGTTAAGGCTAGGTTTAATCAATCATATCATCACCCCAGTGATAGATTAGTCCAAATGTATGGGGTAGGATTAGGGTAAGGGTTAGCTAGTGTACGTCAGTAATTGCACTTGGAATTCCATTGTCTTATACATCAACCACTAGTGGGGGCACTTGCATCTTGATGAACTTGGGGATGCTGGGTAATTGGGTGGAAATGTAATCTAGGATGATACAAAAATTGATGGCCACCCTGTTCTAATCCTTAACTGGCCAATGCAACATGTGATTGATGAGTTTACTGGTTGATGCATACAAAAAAATGACTGGCAGAGTCTGACAGAGTGAGACTTTACATTAGCTATTTTTGACTAAGTGCTGAAGAAGCACTCATATGTGTAAATAAACACGAGGAGAAACTGGAACTGACAGGCAGAAGCAGCTCGCTAGTTCGGCTCTTCAGTTTCAATGAGATCCTGGATGAGTCAATTATATTTTAATCAATGTAGAGCCTCTAGAAGGCCATTTGGGGTTTATGTGGCTTAAAAAAATTTTTTTTAACATGAAACATCATACTGTATGGCAGTCATTATAATTTGGAAACGCTTGTAAAAAAGTAGTGCTTGGGCCCCAGTGATCACTGCTCATTGGTATTTTTCTATTTTTCTTCAGCAGCTACCCACCCACCCATTATCTAATTTGTCTCCTCTAAACTTTAATCTGTCTTTTTTCATGTTCATAAATCTTTATAACTGGGGTCAGGAGGTATGGATGGGTGGCAATGATGACACTTTAGTGGTATCGGTTTCATTTTAGTTTCATACTCAGTGTGTTGGCAGTCTCGGTAGCTGAATTTTATAAATACTTATAATGGGGTGTGTGTGTGTGTGTGTGTGTGTGTGTTGTGAAAAAAGTCACATATGGTTTCATACACTTTTAAATCAATTCAAATAGAACTCATCATCCCATGAATTATGTATTCCGACACATGTACGCTCAGTTTTTTTTTTTTTTGTGAATTTATTTTATAGGTGTTTTCTCTCTATGGATAAACAGTAGATAATGGATGGATGGATGGATGGATGGATGGATGGGTGTTTTCCATTTGAAAAAAGGATGAAAAACAACATCTTAATAATGTATACCTGTCACTTTTAATACTCTCATACAATTATGGACTACGCAAGTAACACTTATGATTAAGCAATTTGGTAATATCCTACCGGCACAATGCTTAGACAATGCATTTCATTCCCCCAGTAACACATTAAGCTTCTAATGCATGCTGTAACTGTCACGGTCTCTTAATGCCTAACACGTTTTAGGCTAACCTTAATGAAAACACACTGTACTGGAGAGATGGAGTGCGGATTTGGAAACTATTTCCGGTTTGTCTTCCATAGCCAATGGTTTTCCCATGTACTCTCAGCGATGAAAAGATGAACTGTTCCTGGAGAGTAAGGCTGGGCAATATGATGCACAAATATTGCTATATACTACTGTTGCCATAGTGCCAACCCTGACTGCAAAACTCCAGAATTTCTTATCTGTACTACCCAATCAGGGCTTCAACAAAGTAAGAAAAACGTCATGAGTACAAGCACTTGCAGGGACGTCTAAGGCAATGGCAAATAAATCTGCGGAAAGCTGTAACCGTCCAAATCACCATCGATCAGTGACAACAAACATGCTGATGACAGAATTCAAATTAAAAATTGGGGGGGGAAAGGGCTGCTTTATGTATTTGACGATAAAAAGTAATGTAATCTTATCAGTGGCGCGAGACGCAGCTTCAGAAGCGAGGTAAATATCTATTAAACCAGCTGCTGTGTTAGAAAGACATGCGCCGAATTATTTTTGAAAGGGCAACATCTTTATCTAGTGTCATTATGCTATTTTTCTCCTTCAAAATACATTTAAAATGAACCAACTCCCCGAAACATGACATTTTAACACGACATGCTAAGTTTTGCACCGTAGCAGGCCGACACATTCATATGTACAAAACAGTACAGCGTCTGTAGCACCCCTGTAGCTGTTCATGCTTACAGTCCTGGCTGATGGTGGTAAGTGCTGGTTTAGTGTGACGCCGTTAGCCACTGTCACTAACACGCTATTTTATTAAAAAATAAATAAAAATAAAAAAATAATACAAATGACACATTTTTTTCCTTTTCTTTGTTCAGGGGGATCAGAAGGGACATGGCTCAGCGAAGGCGCAAAAAGGGCGTGCGGGAGAGGGACAGGGCACGCTGACCCGCATCTTCAAAATGGTAAGCACGTCGTCCTTTAAATTAATATCCGTAGCCACGGTTCTGACAGACAACTAGTAAGGTAGCGAGAGACACCAGTAGAGAGACAGATACACACCTATACAGAAAGATATACCCGAAACGGAAAATTAAACAGACAGAAAGATAGACAGAAGAATGAGAGGCAGACAAACAGAAATCAGAAAGATAGAAAGATAGATAAACATACAGACATAGAGACAAAGAAATATAGACAGACAAACAAACAATAAACACACAGACAGACAGACAGAAAAGCATGTCTTCTACAGGAAAAGACTCCTGGGTAGGCTAGGCTGTGCTAGGCTAAGCTAGGCTGAGATACCTAAGCTAGGCTAAGTGGTTCAACACAGTGGCTCGACATACCATATTTTTGACTTACGATGGGTGTGGCAAAACGCATCTCCATGGTAACTTGAGGACTATCTGTATAGGCAGAAGGACAAGGATACATGGACATACACATATAGAGACAAACAGACAGCTAGACAGAACAAATATATATATAAAGAAGTTAATTAGCTCCTGTAACATAGGCTAATGGAGTCAAATATTTACACTGTATGTACACACTGTTAGTGGCTAGCTGGCTAGTTTTCCTTTCTAGCACTGGTTATCATAGCAGGGTTTTTTTTTTTTTTAATTTCATAGAAAGTCCACAAACTTTAGCTAACAAGTGTGTTGGGCTTTCTGAATTTTTCAACCAAAGCATTCACAAGACTATATCAATGAGTGAAAACATTAGAACACTTTGAGCAGTCGTGAGCGGAGGAGAAACAGCTCGATTCCACTTCCTTCCCAAAACGTACACCTGTGTAAGAAGGAAGCTTTTGTTTTCACCCCCTCTGTGTGGTTTAATGGCGTTACTCACACTTATTTGTCTTCGGAAACAGGAGTACGAACTCAAATGCCAATCTGCTTTTGAGTGTGAAGCTCTTCTTGTCGCTAACCTCTCCGCTCATTCCTGGGTGTTTCCAAACTGCACATGGTGCACATCCCTCTTAGGTGTGGATTAACATCAAAGTTTTGTAGCGTTTCCCAAAAGACTTACTTCCATCATTCGAATAATGCACTGGGTTGTTTTTTCTTTTCTTTTTTTCCCCCTCAGCACAATCATCCTCCAGACACTTTTACCTCCCACACAAGCACTGTGGGCAAAAACCGTCAGTTCTTTCCACAGACAAATTATGACAATTATGATTTACATTTCCTTCGGGATGACTGTGGTGCATTTTAGCACTAATATGCTTATGTTAACTGCATTTCCTGGAGGAAATGATGTGCTGGCTGAACTCTCAAAAAAAAAAAAAAAAAAAAAAAAAAAAGAAAAATTGCTTCAAAAATTTTTATAATCCAAAGTGAATCAAATGTACAGTACTTAAAAAAAAAACTACATTACAAAATGAAGGAATGCAGAAAGTGAAAAAAAAGAAACACTTGTAGAAATTAAGGCAGCAAACTGTAATACTCCCAGACCTTAAAAATCACTGTCTGTACTTTTCAGTATCTAATAGTTTTCCCCAAAATGGCTGCTGAGTGTACAGATTTTAAGCTAGCTTTTAAGGCACTTGCAGGTTGTAGTGCGCTAGTGTGTGGGTCTAAGTGTCTACAGATACTGAAGTAAAGTTTCCATTAGCTCACATCTGCTTCTGCAGTTTGGACAACCAACTATATGAGTGTGTGTATGTGTAGAGGACCTGCATGTCATGGGGTAATTAGTAAAGTACAGGAAGCTCTGATGCAGCTCATGCTTTAGAACAGTTAAAAAATAAGATGGTCAGAAGAGGAACGGACACAAACAGCAACATTTCTGCAAGATGTCCAGCCAAACAATATCAAAACTCCCACAAAAGACCTGAAACTAGCCCCAAAATAGCCATTATCCAATGCCCTGTCTTTCTCCAAATCCTTCCAATATACTGGATCTTACAACAGAAATGGTTCATAGACACAGTTATTTAGTATATTCAGTTTACACGCTATAAAACAAGATGTTGGAAGCCTTGGAGAATTTTTAAACTAGCCCTATTTGGTGTATAAACTATTTACTGTCCTGTCCACTGGTCTATCTTCACTGGAAAGGTTTGTAGAATGAGCATGGGGCAGCGTGATTCGTGCCCCAAATGGTTTCTATAAGCATTTGTTGCAGTTCCTATTTTTAACCACTAGATGCATCGTGGAATATAAGTGGGGTGGAGGGTATGCTACCCTGTGTTTGCACACTACCTAGAAACATGAGAAAATCAATGGAATAAATTTGCAAACTGATGTAAAAACAAGAAGAGACAAAAAGACAGGAAGTGGGCATAAATTTATCGAACAATGGACAGGTTATTTTATATGGCTATTATATGACATAGAAGATTAGCAAGTTGTTATATGTAGCCTAATAGAAAACTAGGCAGACATATACACATACACGATCACAGATACATGGGTAAAAATAAGAGACTGATAGATAGATGTCATCCTGGAAGAAACTGCCCTTATCCATATAGCAATGTTTCATTTTTGGATACAGGTGATCAGTCAGATCATAAAGAACTTTGTGTTGATTTGCGACGTGACGTGTTGCTCTAAGGAGACACATGGAACCAAACCATGACGGCAAAACAGAGCCACGTTTTTTTCCTTTAATTTGTCACCCATCTGTGTAGATATATCATAAAGACAGATATCACCTAGGCAGAGGGAAAAAAATTTACATTATTCTAAATTTAAATGTCACTCTAAAGGTCAAAAGCAGCACTCGGTGTTGTAAATGGCAAAGCATTAAATCAGTCTGTGGTGCTAATTCTATTAGCATTAAAGCTAACCCATAGTGGGAAAGAAATCGGAAAAGAGATTTGTTTATAGGATTCATAGTTTCTCCTTGAGTAGCAATGAGATTAAATGGAAATAAAAGGGAGGCGTTTACTGGAAATCCCCTGTACCTCAGGTTTTTCTTCGAAGACAAAAGACAGTCCCTAATAACAGCCAGTAATCTCGCATATGTCTCGTCTCTGCTTGTCTTTCAGTTAAGATTTCAGACCTGTCAAGTTAATGTGTGACATTTGTTCATATACGCTCCCATGTTTATTACAAGCATCCTATATATGCTATATACAATATTTAGAAAGATGCATAATATATTTTTGACATACAGTCGATCCTCTCATTAACGGACTACTTGGGGGGAGAGGTTGTCCATTGACGTGAATAGTCCGATGATGTGAAGGGGTGTGTGTGTGTGTGTGTGGGGGGGGGGGTTAAAATAGTGGAAACCCAAGGAAAAACACCACTAAGGTCCATAAAAGTGCTGCCCAAGTAC
>JAQMCW010000018.1:4698688-4709838 GCA_030068335.1 Chrysichthys cranchii
TTTTCTATAATTAAGGTTATTTTAATTTTATTCTATGTTTTATTGCCACACATAAACCCATAATACACTTTAAAACACACGTTTTGAGGGCTGAAACACATTCATTGTATTTACATTCATTTCAACGGGAAAAATCTCGTAACGAATTAAGCTCGTGAGTCGAGGATCCACTGTACTTTTGTTTAGACTTTTTTTTTTTTACCATATGTTTAAATTACATTTTAATTTCACGTTACACAGCCATTATCTTCTTAATTAACCATTATTTGTAACCTCTACCATTTGTAGACACTTGTGTTGCCCTGTGCACCCCTGTTTCCTGTTTGCTTCTGTCTCCAGTCCATTAGCTTTACCGAAAGCTTTAACGTACTGGACATTTGTGATGCCCTTTCAGCCTGCTTGTGAACATACACTGTCATGAAATAAAGTCCCTCATGCCCTCTGACCCTCCAGTGATAACGAGACACATTAGCACCTCAGCAGGCGTTAATGGAAACTGTGTGTGCGCGTGTGGTGTTACTGAGGAATACTGAATATAGAGACATAGAGAGAGAGAAATATAGCAGAATAAATACATGAGGAGACTGGTCTTGGGGAGTCACCTCCGAGTGCACTCTCTGGACGTGTGAGTGCAGATTTCCTTTTTGAGAGAAGGAGGCGGGACAGAGCATGCAGAGGTGTGGCTTCTCGCCAGTGTGGCGCACCATGTGAGTCTGCAGCACCACCTTCTGGTTAAAAGCCTTACCGCAGTGGGGGCACTTGAAGGGGCGTTCGCCTAAAAACACACACACACACACACACTTTTACTATATAAAAGAACAATCTATGTTTACATAATATTACATTTACATAGTCATCACCACTGGTCTACATGGTGTGACAAAAAGATTAACCCTAAAATTTCTGCCAAAAATGTTGAATTTGAACAAAAATTTATTGCTACTTGCAGTAAATTTAAGTTCATAAAATGAGTTTGAGACTACTTTTGCTTTGTGACATGGTGCATTATCATGCTGGAAGTACTTATTAGAAGATGAGCAAATTGTGGCCATGAAGAGATGCACATGGTCTGCAAAAATAATCAAATAGGGTGTGGCATATATCATGACTTGATATACAGTATTATGTATAAAACTGATATATTATCATAACTGATAATGGTTTGGACCCAAAGTGTACCAAGAAAACATTCCCTACACCATTAGACCACCCTCACCAGTTTTAACCAAAGATTCTAAAGCGCTACACGCAAGATAGGTTACTGGCCGGAAAATACGTTGATAATCAGGAAGTACGGAAGTTCGACACTATGGGCGCCATTTTGGTAAGCTGACCTTTCGTCACAGAGGCCAGATACCATGGGAAACTTGTGGCATTTTTCTAAAATCGTCTTATTGTTTCTTGTTTTGATGGATTAGCCTTGTTTGCATTATGAGAAATTATGACATCATCAATAGATTATTTGCGCGGATTGTTTGATTTTTTCTCAATAATTGGAGCCCAACTAAGGTAAGTTCACCTACATGCAGCTACACTGCAAAATTAGCCCCATTTTATTTAAGCCTCGGATATCGATTAGCATCGTGGATTGCATTTGACTTCAGACATCGATTTGTTATCTCAGATAGCAACAATTAACAACAATTAACCTCCAATTGACAACAATTAACCTCCAATTGACAACAATTAACCTCCTCATGACTGCTTGAATAACTTTGGACAGTTTAGCGTATGTTTTCCAAGAGGTGGCGCTAGCTGTTGTTTGCCGAAACAGATAAGTTACGGTGGGCTTATCAAAATGGCGTCCACGATGGTACTTCTGCATATTGCGTAAGTAATCCATCTTGCTCCGCTTTATAATCTTTGGTTTTAACTGTTAACACAAGGCAAGTTGGGTCCATGGATTCATTCGGCTGGTGCCAAATTCTGACCGTACCATCTGGGTATCTCAGCAAAAACTGAGATTTTTCCGACCTTGACTAAGTTTTTCCAGTCTTCAACTGTCCAGTTTTGGTGAGCCTGGGCCGACTGCATTGGGCCTCTCAGCTTTCGGTTCTTGCCTGACAGAAGTGGAACCTCACTTGTGGCCGTCTGCTGCTGCAACCCATCCACTTCAAAGTTTAACGTACTGAGCATTCTGTGATGCTTTTTTGCTCGCCACAATTGTACAGAGTGATTATCTTGAGTTTCTGTAGACTTTCTGTCAGCTCACACTAGTCACATTCTCCACTGACCTCTTCCATCAACAAGGCGTTTCAGTCCGCAGAACTGCCGCTCACTGGATGTTTTTTATTTGTTGCACCACACTCGGTAAACTCTAGAGACTGTTGTGTGTGGAAATCCCAGGAGGTCAGGAGTTTAACAAAAAATACAAAGAAGCCCATCTGGCACTGACAATCATACTACATGCCACAATCAAAATCACGCAGATTCTCCCACCCACCCCCCCAGCATTCTGATGATAGATGTGGACATATCTAGAAGCTGCTGGTCCATAGCAGCCATGATTTTATGCACTGCACGGCTGCTACACGATTGGCTGATTAGATGACCGTATGAATGAGTAGGTATACAGGTGTTCCTAATAAAGTGCTCAGTGAGTGTTTATCTTGTGTCTCTTAGCTGCCTCAGTGATGGTTTTTATCAGCTTTTGGTTTCTTCCCAAGAAGCTAAAATGAAACGGTAAATCAGACACAAAACAGTAAACCACTTACAGTAATAGGGTTACTGCTTAAGATAATGATGACCCTACCTTACAACCTCCAGAGAACTCCTCCTACTTCCATGGTGAAAATTATGTAGTGAAGATACTACATCATAGCAGCATCAGTAAGTGTAAGTTATCAAGAGCTGCCGACATCAGCTCTGTGTGTGTGTGTGTGTGTGTGTGTGTGTGTGTGTGTGTGTGTGTGTGTGTGTGTGTGTGTGTGTGGTACCTGTGTGAATGCGGATGTGTCGGACAAGCTGGCTGGGTTTTTTAAACGTCTTGCCGCAGTGATGGCAGGTGTTAGTGAAACCACTGCGGTCGATGTTCCTCTTGTAATTCCGTGAGCTGCTCACAATTGGTCTGAAATCAACTCATGCAGACACACACACACACACACACACACACACACACACACACACACACACCTGTTGTAAAAACACAGTATGTTTGTTCACTGGCGCACGTTAAACACTGTGAACCCAGCTCAGGGTGTTACACCCTGAGCTGTTAGTTTTCTCCTCATTTTCATCTTTGCTTTGTTTTCAGACCAGTAAAGGAAAGGAAATGAATTTAAGTGGGGGAAAAATACACACAATTGTGTTATGAACAGTGAAGGGTCAGACTACAGCAGAACATCTCTCTCTCTCTCTCTCTCTCTCTCTCTCCCTCTCCCTCTCACACACACACACACACACTCACACAGGCTACTTAACTTTAATTGACAAATTCAATGTAATTACAGTTAATCAATTAATTAACCGCACAGACACGGCAGACATAGACAGGAAAAACACTAAATTAATAAAGAGACAGATAATGAGACAGACAAATAAATAAATAAAGCGACGGATAAATAAACAGACATAAAGAGACAGATAAGTACATAAAGAGACAGACTAATGGACAAACAGACAGGAAGGCAGACTGGAGGACAGACAGGCATGGGTCAAAAAGGCAAAAAATTAGAAAGAAACAAACAGATGGCAGAAACAGACAGACAAAGGTGGATAGACAAAAAGCATAAAACAGACAGACAGACAGATAGAGTAAAATAAACAGACACAGATATAAGAAACACCTGACCATATGCATAACAACCATACACACACACACACACACCTGATCTTTGCGTGGGTGCGATTGTGCTCCTTCAGCTGACTGGCCGAGGGGAACTCAGCGCTGCAGGTCTTGCAGGTAAAAACCCGAGTTCCGGAGAGTTCTCGCCGGTGCTCCTCCATGTGCAGGGCAAGCTGGTTCTGCAGCACAAACTCATCACCGCACTCCGAGCACAGCAGATTCTGACACACAGCAAACACACACAGTAACGTCCAATCTTTTACATGCTAACTCCCTGTACACAAACTCACAACAACCCACATTCAGTATTCGTTTTGGGTATTTACTGTATAATTCCCACATGACAGAAATGTGCCCTGTGAAAAAGCAATGGATAAGAAACTGTCTCACCTCCTCTTTCTCATGCACCATGATGTGAGATTTGAGACTGGCGACTCGGGTAAACTTTTTCTCACACACTGGGCAGGTGGGCTCGGCTGTGCTATGAATCGACTTGTGCAGCATGAGGTTAAACTCCACGTTGTACGACTGGGGGCACTTATCACAGCGGTGAGGCTACAGCACACGGATAGACGTGCAGAGTGAAGGCAAGAGAAAGGCAAAGAAGTTCAAGCATACACAAAGTCAAGACGATTTATACAGACACACAGACTAAAGTAGATCTACAATGTTTAATCTTATTTACCATTGTGTGTCTAATTATCTATATATGTTTATGACCTGCCTATTTATGTCTGTCTACGACTTGTCTGTCTGCTTTAGTATCTTGCCTTGTCATTAGCTTCATGCTCTCTGAGGTGTTTGAGCAGCTGGTTCTCGGTGCTGTAGGTAAGAGGGCAGATACTGCAACGATGTTCAGCACCGCTCGCACTCTCCACCCTCGCTTCCTCTCCTCCATCTGCAGACAGACATTAAGGACAGGTAAGTCGCCAGTGCAGTACAGAGCGTTGGAACAATGTGATAGATTCCCAGTAAAATTTCTGCTATCCATCCATGCATCATCAGTGTATCAATTTGTGCCAGGTGGGGGTGAGGAGTTCTGTCATTTCTTTCCTGTGTGTGTTCTCCTTCTGTGTGTATTTTGGCGGAAGTCAATGAAACTTAACAATGCCATACATCTTAAAATCCAATAGATGGCAGCAAAATTCAATAGTGATAAAATATAGCCAATGTAGAAGTAAGATGAAATACAGTATATACAGTACAGCTATATCGCGGTTCACATTTCGCGTGCCCGGTTATTCACACAGATTTTTATTTAGAATATATGTAATTTTCTTTTGCAGATTTCCCCGGTATTCCGCGGCATCCACAAAGCCTATAGTAAATTGTTTTTATGGATTTTTTGATGGTGGAATTCATCAAACAGTTGTTTCTTTATTCAGTTGCTTATGTTGATATAGTAACATTTGTTATGACAACTGTAGTGGTTCTGAGATCCAGTCAGTAGCAAGTGATTGTTAATTACAATATTATACAGTATAGAAAAATAAGTGTAGGCTAGGCTAGTGTAATACATACATACAGTACATAAAATATAAGTATAGGCTACGTATAGGTAAATTTATATGTTTAACTGTATCTAGAATGTGTTTAAAGAGTGTGGGAGGATCATTTAAGCTATAAAAAAAAAGAATTTGGGGTGGTGTCCATGTATTGTAGATTTTTGTCTTTTGCGGGAAGTTCTGGAACGTAACCCCACAGTGAAAAACGAGGGACTGCTGTATAGCCAGCGTAGAAGTATGATGACTGAAATATAGCCAATGTAGAAGTACAATGGCTGAAATATAGCCAGTGTAGAAGTACGATGACTTAAATATAGCCAATGTAGAAGTACGATGGCTGAAATATAGCCAGTGTACAAGTACGATGGCTAAAATATAGCCAGGGTACAAGTGCGATGGCTGAAATATAGCCAGTGTAGGAGTATGATGACATAAACACAGCCAGACATATAAAGTGGTTATGGTGGCAGATTTGCATATCATACAAGAATCGAATGATGTCCTTGGTTGAGGTATCTGTGTCTATTTCCTGACTCAATCACACACTACCACTCAATCTATTTTCTGCATTCTGAAAAGAAAAGACACTGTTTTATAAATACATAAATCGCTCACTTGTGGTGCTATGATCAAAAATTACTTTGTTCTGTAAGAAAAAAATTATAAACTAGTATATCCCAGCACTGCTGAATTCTGAAATCTGACTGAAAAGATGATTGGAACAACACAGCTCTGAATGCAATTGCACCTGGAACTGTAGCCGTAAGTTACAGGTTTTTATTAAGTCTCTTGTTCGAATATGTTACTGTTTCTACAGTTACTTCATTCACAAGGATTTTTTTTTAATGTTGGATGATCTACATAATCTAATACAGGTGCTCCCCGAGTTACAATGGCTCGATTTACAATTTTTCAAAGTTCCGATGACGATAGCGATGCGTTAAAAATGGTAAAATATTCAGAAAATATTTAAAATTCGACACCCAGAAGTACACGGACAATGCCCGGATCACTCGCCTCACGCAATGCACTGCTCTTCAGCAACTCACGGGGTTACCTCGTGTATCGATGTACTGTACAATGCATTACCGTGAGTTTTTTGTGTGCTTCAAGAGCTAATTTTAATTCAAAAGCATGCCTTCTACAGGAAAAGACTCCTGGGTAGGCTAGGCTAAGCTAAGCTATGCTAGGCTTGAGATACCTACACTAGGCAAAGTGGTTCAACACAATGGTTCAACATTCGATATTTTCGACTTACTATGGGTGTGGCGGAACGCATCTACATCGTAATTTGAGAACTGCCTGTAGTTATAATAAACAGATTCAAACATGTTTTAGCTTACAATGAAAATGTACAATCAACATGGTGGGTCATGAAAAAGTAGCCCGCCTCCAATACCAGTGCCACACTCTTTGGAGGAGGCCGTAGCCCCTTTCTCTCCGTCCGTTGCCCCGTGTGTAGGTGCTTAGACGTGAATGGGGACCACTTTCAGCATATGTTGTGATTTTGTTTAAGTGAATAAAAACAATTTATTTGCTCGTTCATCTTATGTTCCTATCACCAGAGGTGGGCTACTTTTCGCGGCCCACCCTGTATATTGGAAGAGGTTTGGGGGTGTAAGGGCATCGTAACAAGCAGGTTTTCCGCTATGGGAAAGTCTTCAGGACAGACTTTGCGTTTGCTATGTTAAGCTGCGTTTTGTTTTTTAGGGGGATTTTTCTGGCAGAAACACAGAGTCTGGTGAGGTGGTTATGTTTGTTTCTAGCTGCTGTTACAGAAGTGATAACAGGAACTAACTTTGCTCGTGGATGTTTTACAGCTTTAAACGTAACTACAAACTGTTTAAAAGCACATTCATGAGTTAATAGGTAAAAAATATATGGGTATTCCTGGCAAATCGCTGTGGTATAAGGGGGGGGACGCTTCAGGACATGATGTTTTATCCTACCACCCTGTCGCGGATTGTTTTCCCCTCAGAATTATAACAAACAGCGTTTCAGAATTATGAGGAACATCTCCCTCATGGCTTAGACGCTGTTGTGTTTGCTGACTTGTTCCCTATCCAAATAAAATCTCTATTCAGTTCTAAGTGCACTGAGAACAACTTCCTTCTTCCTGTAAGGCATTTTGCTTATGCAAACCCCGGGACGCGTGTGACGTCACTCGGCGGCTTCTTGAGCACGTCTTAGCTACTTTCCCCTGAAAATAGTCTCCCATACTGTGACACTTTTGTGTTTGTATTGTTTCCAACTGCCTAGCTTCATTGCCCAGCTGTTTGACTAAAATAAACTACCTCATAATGCTGGTTTTATTCGACTTCCTAACTATCATTTTTTTATCCCTCATTCAAAAGAAAAAAAGGCACAAAACTAGATAAATGAGCTAGCCAGCTACACTCAGGGACGAATGTTGACGTGAACAAAACAAAAACAGCCTGAAGTTAGCCAGCTAGCTTAGCATTAGCGCCAGTACGATACGAGGATTTTTGTTTAAACATGAAACAACTGTTGGGTATTAAACATGAGTGCAGGGCTAAACAGATAACGTGTGTGGAGAGTAAGGGACACTCTACACCACACGACGGACCGCTGCTCATCACAGGGAGTGAACGTGACTGACTGAGCGAGTCCGAGCAGCGGAGTGTTATTAATATCATTCCGCCTGAGTCTGGCGCACAAAGAAACGCACACCCGCAATACCATATCCGGGGACTATATACACAATCTTCAACTGCACTTATCTCCGCGGTGCGTTGGCTCCGGCGCACAACGAGGACATTTTTAGATAGCTAACACTCTGGAGTTTTTATCCGCCATGTCGTGGTGTAGTTTACCTCCTGCGTTGGTAGTGTTATCCCTGGGTTTTCGAGGCCGGCCCCGCGGCATAGTTCCAGCTTTGGCCGAGGTGTACTGTGAACGATTTCAAAATGGCGGCCGCTGTTCGTCATAAGAGTGCAGGGATAGAGACATGTCGTGTTTTGATCCCTTGAAGTATTAAAAATATATTATTTATCTTATGGGATGGTACATATTGAGTTACTGTAATACAGCAGACTGAGAATGAATTATATGAATGTATATACTTGGAAAAAATAGGCGCAATAGTTTGTTGTAATTCTACAGAAGGTTTAAGGGAAGTAAGAAGTGAAAGGAAACCAAATGGGTGAAGAGGACTGCTGAAAATAGGAGTTAATAAAGAAACATTTAGGCAACACTGGATGATGGTGCAACTTATAGGCCATGTATGATCATGCAAAGCATTCATGGCTTAATTCTACTCGGTGTAGATGTCATACTGTGGACAGAAAGTCCACGCCGGGGCCCTCAGATTAATCCAAGCCTATGGATAAATATTTAGGTTTTCAGTTCTCTGTAAAAAAAAAAAATAGGGAAAGAAAAATTATAATCAGATATCATTAATGTATATACAGTGGTACCTTGGTTTTCCTCAGTTTCGGTTTTCACCGATTTTTCCAGCGAAAAAATTTTATCGGTTTTCGTCAGATTTCGCTGCTGATTTTGCGAAAACAACTAATAAACAATGTGCGACCCGCGCGTTCTCCTGCTCAGTGTGGCGTTGTTTCTCGTTGTGTGAGCATCACCCCGTGCGTCTAGCCAAACAATTCCATTGCTTTCCGTTGTTTTTGTGGGTTTCTTATTGATTGCTGGTGCTAATGCTACAATCACATGTAAGTGATTACTGCGTATAGAGTACATATACGGTGTAATGTGTTTATTTTGCGTTTATTTTGGTATGGATTTTGGAGTGTCTAGACCGAATTAATTGGATTTACATTGATTCATATGGAAATAATTGCCTCGGTTTTCGTCGGTTTCGGATTTCGCCGATTGTTTTCGGACTGATTACCGATGAAAACCGAGGTTCCACTGTATCTGATTAATGTATGATAAAATATGTCGCAATTTATCTGCTACACTGTTGACAATTTTGCTTTAATTAAGTCGCGTAAGGACCTGCTCACAGCAAGAAGGACCTGGGCACCTTTCTGTGTGGAGTTTGCATGTTCTCCCCATGCCCACATGGGTTTCCTCTGGGTACTCCGGTTTCCTCCCACAGTCCAAAGACATGCACAGAGGGGATTACGCTAATTGGCAACTCTAAATTGCCCATAGGTGTGAATGTGAGTGTGAATGTGAATGTGTCAGTCTCTGAATGTCGCCCTGTGGTGGATTGCCGTCCCGCCCAGGGTGTACCCCGCCTCTTGTCTGAAGTCAGGTGGGGTTGGGGGTGAGGATTAAGCGATCGAATGTTATGCGCCTTCTCTAAATCATATTATGCCTGTTAGTTTGGACACTTCAACTTTCTTAGTTTTTGGGACTTTCTTTCTTATTTGAAAATGCTTCAGTATATTCCATATGGGATGGCATGGTGGTGCAGTGCGTCGAACAGTTGCTTGGCAGAAAGCAGGTCCTGGGTTCGAATCTGCTGTGTGGGTTGGTGCTCTTGTTTCCTCCAACAGACCAAATGCATGCAGATTAGGTCAACTGGCTATCCTAAATTACACATAGGTGTGAATGTGAGTGCGACCGGGTTGTTTGTCTCTGTGTTAGCCCCACGATAGAATGAAGCATCCAGCTCACCTGTGACCCGCGATGCATAAGCAGCATAAAAAATAAAGGACTGAATGATATTCCAAATGATTGACTATATTGCATTTGTATACTGCACCTTCTAATATATGACACCTCTTAATAATGGCAATTTTATGCTTTGTGAATCTCTTTTGTGTTGCGAGTAATTAAAATTGTTGCAGTTGTAACCATGTGCTGGCTTTTTTTTTTTTTTGCTGGTCTTGGAATCACTTTTCTTTTTCTCTCTGAGGCAAACCTGTAATCACAGATATACACACTTCACACAAATGTATTCTTGTACATTTGTATTCTTGTCTTTTAAGGCTACTAATATGGCTATTATGATGAATGAATTGCAATTTAAAGCTTTTCCATTGCACTTCTTGTTCCTCATTGTGATCTTTGATGTGTACATTAACTACTGCTACATGATTGGTTGCATGGATGTGCAGCGGTACAGGTGTTCCTAATAAAGTGGGCAGTGATTATGTAAAATGAATGTGCACTCCTCCTTTATGACTTTAGAATTTGGAGGCTGTATACAGCTATGTCAAGTTCAATAAATTTCAGTGTCTTCTGGACTTGACACTTCATTTTTGCCCTGTATTGATTTCAGTGTTGATTTAGCAGTATGCCCATAAATAATGAGAATGATTGTGTTAGAGGAACAGTAAGTAGTTTCTAGTCATTTGAATAATACAATATTTGTGTATAATATGTATCTTTATATGCTTGAAGCAGCACAGGAAGGGACATGTTTTTTAAATGAATTTAATTAGTGCAGTCCAGGGGATCATTTTGAATGTACTGTACACTGAGAACACCTTTACCCTTCCTGTAGTTTCAGGACTTCACCAGCAGGAGGCAGCAAACTCAAAGAGACCGACCAAAGATTACTTCATGACCTTTATTTCTTTCTTCTTGTCCTCTGTCTCTCTCTGTCTTTCTGTCTTTCTCTGTTTTTTTAGATTTATTTGATGTGTCCGCTTTATGTCTATGCTGCTGTACAATAAATGCCAAATTATTGGCACCCTTATATTTATAATGACTAGGCCAAAGATATGATCAAAAGTGATATTTTGAGCTTAAACCCACAGAGATCCCTACAAATAATATTTCTTGCTGTGTCCCCAGGTTAGAATAACAAATTGTGTCTCTTCCTGTAATATTTAGATTTAGAACAACTTTAGATGCTTTTCATTATGACCCTGACTATGCTTATTGACCAAAGTGGACAATAAAGTGTCAGTGGAATGTGTGTAAAAAAA
>JAQMCW010000018.1:4723931-4745815 GCA_030068335.1 Chrysichthys cranchii
TATATATACATATACATATATATAGATATAGATATATAGATAGATAGATATAGATATATATATATATTTACATTAACACAGATAGTAGATATCACAATAGTAGATTTCTGATTAGCAGCCAGAAATGTATAGGAGGAAATGCGGAAATGCTACCGAGCGGACCAATCCCAGTTGTTTCGGTCTGCGTTTCCATGACACGTAGTTAAAGTTTTTAGGAAGATGCGCATCAGGCTATCGCGTAGGGTGCGACGTAGGGTACGTAGCTATCCCGTAGCTACAGCATAAATTCGACGCCGGTGTATATTTGGCCTTTAGGATGCTCTCTACAGCCTTGTGTAAAGCTCCAAATTGAATAAATAGCCTAAGCTAATGAAATCTCACTATATCAAAAACAGTTTGAATTGTCATTTAAAGATATTAGATAGAAGTCAAGATTATCTAAATGCATAGTTGGTTGGGGGGAAAAAATCTTCTGCGATCCCATCTGCATCTGCTGTGAGATCGTGACCCCAAGCTTGAGAAACTTAAGGCTGTTGTACAGAAATATCACACTGTACATGAATATTATCACATATAACATTCATTTTTAAAAATATATGAATGTATACTGTCCTACCATGAGTGCATTTCTCTTTCATGCTCTATGTTCCCGGATCCAGTGCGTCAGATCCTGACGAGGATGAAGGTGTTGTTAAAGACGAATGAATGAATGAATGGATGAATGAATGGAAGGCATATCTGAAACAAAGAAATGTGATGTAAGTGTAGATTAAATGCTCAGGTGGTGATGCCAAATACACACTGATGCTTGCTGGACTTTTTACTCTCATGCTGGAGTGTGTGAGGTCTTCTGGGTATGTGTGTGTGTGTATGTGTGTGTGTGTGTGTGTGTGTGTGTACGTGTATGTGAGTATTTGATTTTCTAGGGTGTGTGGGATTTTGTGCTCTCTGTGAGGTCCTTGTATAAGTGTATGAGGTTTTATAGTGTGTCTTTGTAGCTGATGGGATTTGTGTGATGAGAGACCAACGGCATAGGAAAGATAAACCACAGCTGGACAATTTCCTTAACATTTCACACACACACACACACACACACACACACACACACACACACACATGCACATATGCACGTGCACAAGAGCTAAGATCAGAAATATGTGGGTCAGCCAGTGGGACTTATTTGGCTTTCAGCTGTATTTCATTCACTAAGGAGATTATACTCCCTTTTCTCATGAAAACTACAGACCACACACACACACACACACACACATCCCACAGAGCCCTGGGCTTCACATCCACATAGGCAACAGGCATTACAGTTCACTTTCCAGTAAAGACAATCTTCCAAAGCAGATCTCTAACCAGGTTAGAGGCAGGTCTAAGGTTCTAA
Organism: Chrysichthys cranchii; assembly: GCA_030068335.1. NCBI lineage: Eukaryota > Metazoa > Chordata > Actinopteri > Siluriformes > Claroteidae > Chrysichthys > Chrysichthys cranchii. The sequence continues at coordinate 4,725,322 of JAQMCW010000018.1, forward strand.
GGAGTGTCTTGGACGGGGATGAGCTTCCCTAAGTCTACCAATCTAGTAATAAAAGTCTTATAATAAAAGTTATCAGCACACAGTGATCTACTTCTAAACCTGTGTGCGCACTATATCTTGTCCTCACTGGTCAGAAAAGAAAATGCACTCCCCCGGGAATCCGCTCAGTTCTTCGGGTCTTAAACTCTATGGCTAAGTGACGTTCATAGCTGGTTCAACTTGTGAACCTTCTAAGAACCGGATGGCTTTTCCATATGCTCAAGAGCCGCGCCATCACATCACAGTATATATCTGTATACCGCTAATCATGCTAGCATCAAGCATGACAACATCATCTCGTTGTCTTTTTCTTCTTCGGATTAAGTAGACTAGATGGTACACTTGCTCTGGGTTTTTTATTTATTTATTTTTAATGTATAGACACAAAGTTTTTCTTAGTCTGGTTGGTCATGATAATCCCACCCCCAGCCCGTGATTTGAGCGGTTCTTGATTCTAGATCAGGAAAGTGTGCCTGGGGCTCAAACAGCTTTTTTTCCGAGGCTAAGAGCCAGTTCTTTGGCTGTTGAAACTGCCCAAAAAACTCTGAACCAGCCCTCAAAAACTACCTTGGTGGAAAAGGGGCATATGTGTGTGTGTTAAGTATTATAATTAGCTAAATGAATTTGTTGTATTATTTTAATTAAGAGGTCTGTGTGATATTTACATCATAAAGAGTGCATACTGTGAGGTGAAATTGCTAATTAAAGCTGGCATGACATCCATTTCACACACACACACACACACACGCACACGCACACGCACACACACACACACACACGTTTAGCGATCCTTGTGAGGACCCTCCATAGATGTTATTAATTATATACCGTACATAGGTAATGCTATGCCTACATTCATGTCTGACATTAACCTTAACCTTAACCTGGTAACCGGAGTGCAACAACTTGGAGTTTTTAATTTAAAATTCTTTTATTTAAATAAATATATAGTGTCTTTGTGGGGACCAGCCACAGGGGCAAAACACTAGTCCTTGTGGGAAGGGGGACAAAAAGGCAAAACCATGCCTCCAGTACACACGCGCACACACACACACACACACACACACACACACACACACACAGATACAGTATATATATATATATATATATATATATACATATATATATACAGTATATGCACATACAGTGTGTGTGTGTGTGTGTGTGCATACAGACACGGTACTCTTTTCAAACACTGAATGTGTTTTGCTGTGTGAGCAGTTTGACAGTGTAAATAAATCACTGACAGCACAGATGCACGGGAGGATGCCATGATGACAGTGTGTGCGTGTGTGTGAGTGTGTGTGTGTGAGACACTGTGGCAGACATGTACAGAGCACTGGGTTAAGATGCAGTGTGTGTGTGTGTGTGTGTGTGTGTGTGTGTGTGTGAGGTAATGAACGATCACATGAGAGAGCTCAAAAGGCGTGACCAGGGCAAAAGTATTATTCTAATAGGAAATGAAAATGTCCTGTTCTCAGTCACTGTTAAGGACAGGACGCTGCTGTAGAAATGCCATTTGACATTAAACATTAAACAACAGCATAGTGCTGTCAAATTCTCAAATCTGTTCCGGAAAATTAAAGGTGCTTGTGCATTTTTTCCACCCCCACTGCTCTAAAGGTAGGTAAAAGAACACGATTGCTTGCATAATTGCTGTGGAATATCTAAGAAGAATACAACACTTTAATATATACCGTTATGGGAAAGTAATGCACATCTGGATGCACGTCAGGATCAGGATACCTCAGACCACCCTACGCCACCATTTCTTCTTTTCCTATAACAGCATGACCTCCCCCCAAGTGTCTATTCAACAGATAACTGCCTCGGTGTTTAGTATCGTAAAAATCTGAGCCCTGATCCCTCTGGGACCTATATCCCCTGAAACACATTCGAAACTTTCTTTTAATCTCAATTTTCCTACAGTGAGAACAATGATGCCCTTATACGTCTGAGATCTTGATCTTCTTCCTGGATTTCTGTCGTTAGCACGATCCAAATGACTTAACTAACGCACGGGGTCGGTCCAAACTCCGTTTCCTAAACGATAATGTCCGTATAGTTCGTCTGTCTTTTAACCTTCCGCTTTCTTTCGCGCTTTGTGTAAGTGTGTGTCTCGTTTCAGGAAGCGCACACCATTTGTACTGTATTTCCCTTAAGGTGGAACGTGCGACACTACAACATGTGTACTTCTACCTAAAGAACCATTCCACGTAAGAATTCCATCCTATATGAAACCGGGAAAGTGTCTTATACGTGTCTCCAAACAGGAATCTCTGAGCCTATCCCGGGAATGGCAGGCGCAAGGCGGAAATATACACCCTGCATGAGGCGCACTTGCAAACTCATTCACATTTAGTTGGTCATTTTGAATCACCAATCCACCTTCGAGGATATTTTCAGTAGGTGGGAGGAAACCAGAGAACCTGGAGAAAACCCGCATGGAGACTCGGCAGAGACAGAAACGTGAGCTCGGGACCAAAACCAGGACGCTGGGGCTGTGAGGCGTCAGGTGTGCCGTACGATCGTCGCTATATGATGCATTTAGAAATTTATGCAGAATTTGTGTAAATGAGCCACACTGAAACATTAACCACTAAACACACACACACACACACACAGACGTAAAGATTAAAGAGAAGTGACGTGTGTGGCCTCCATGCAGGAAACCGAGCTTCTTCACTTTAATGTGTGTTTCGTCTCAGTGGACATGACAAGTGTGAGCATCACGCAGGCGTCTGTGTCTCTCTGTCACCGTGGTATGGATGTGGCACCGCACGCACACACACACGCCTTCTGACAGGCCGTGGGTCCGGGCCACGCGTGCAAGATCAAGCCCTCCTGCATGCAGATTGTGTTTAAATTATGCGCGCTATGTCAGGTTGTTGTGCTGGCCGTGACACGTGTCACAGAAGCGCCGCGTCTCAGCTCGTGCTAACGATGCACGTGTGTGCGTCCTGCAGCCAGCCACCCCACCCCCGCCCCATCCACCCCACCGTGTGTGTGTGTGTGTGTGTGTGTGTGTGTGTGTGTGTCACAGACAGAGTGTATCCCGAGTGTCTCACACAGGAGAAAAGAGATGGACAGCCCTGTGTGTACCTGCTGGATAGGGGGTGGTGCCCTCACAAAAGGATGACAACCTACGCACACACACACACATATACCATATTTATGATATTTTTGCAAATACATTCTCTGCCAAGTTGTCAGAGTGTGTGTCCAGGGTATCTAATTCAGGGTAAAGCTTCTGTTTTGTACAGGTTACTCATTTCATACTCAATGTTGCACACACCCACACCCACATATCATCATTATTATATTTATTTTCACTTTGTTCCGCTTTTTCTGCAAAGCGTATGAGAGGCTGCAAAACTGTCACTAGAATTCAAGACACAAACAAGCAAAAGATCAACCAACTGCGCCTGCAGACCTTGTAAGAATTTCTTATCCGATTCCTTTCCGAAATTTCCTCCACCAAAGTCGACTGGACGTAACGTATCGTTTCTTTTTTTCTTTTTTTTATGCTACTTAAACATTGCCCGAATTTTACAGTCACAAATTCAGTCGTCATCGAACACATGCATCAAATAGAATAGAAATACATTGAACACGAGTTAAAAAGCGACACAAACAAAGGAGATACAGCAGTTTGAGGACTGAATGTAAATTTCAGTCATTTCAGTTACAATGGCTTAGTGCAGGAAGTGTGTAGTGCTAGCGGGTCACCTGACTGGGACCGAGCTCCGAAACATCTGCAAATCTTATTTCAGTATTACTAGACACTTCAAAATGACCTGGATGATGGAGAAAAAGTGCAACAACATCCCTGTTCGTTTTCTGACACATTAACCCTGCGTTCACGCGAGCGAATAACAAGCCCCTCATGGTTCTCCTAGGTTTGCTTGTTGGCGTGGCCTGTCCATTTTCTGAGACGAAACGTTAGCAGTCAGAGTATAAGGATTGGTTGGATCGTTGCAGTGAATTCTGCTTAGGCAAAAATGTGGATTTGCCCATTACTGCATCATAACTAATTTGCATAAAATTGATCAAATCTGAATTCAAATCTACTTTGTTGCATTGAGCCTTACAGTGGTCATCTATTGCTTTGTCACTCACTAGGCGTGCATGTAGGGTAACAAACACCAGATGATCTTCTGATGACTCTACAAGTCCATCATTTTTCTTGATTCACCTCAGAGCCATCTTGGACATTTCCCCAAGGCTAAAGCCGAGGTGAGACTCCAGATGGTTAACGTAAGCAGAAGGAGTCCTGAACTTTGAATCGCACTCCCCGCAAAGAAACAACGGATTCCTGGAGTCCAGGTTCTTCAGAAACTTGGTCCCTCCTGTTCTCCGCAGCTGGTACTTCACGTTAGCAAGCCAGTGTGAGACTGTGGTCATTAAGAGACCTGTGAACTTGCAGATTTTCATCCGTTCATGAGGACAGAGGTCCGTTACGATGTAGCAACCTTCCGGCGTCTGTCTCAGGCTCGATGCAAACTCAGCCTGGAGAATAAGAAGGTGCTGAGGGTTCCAGTTGGACTGACGACCTTTTTGTCTCTGTGCGGAAGAAAAGTTCTCCGTGGGATCCTCACATGGACTTCCATCTGTGTCAGATTTTGCCAGAAGGCATGGTGGAATGGAGGACTTGGGAAGGAGCTGGGTAGTGAGGCTCTTTACCATGTCTGAGATATCCAGGAGGGCATTTTCCTGTAGGTTTCGAGAATCTGACAGCGGTAAGCCTGGGGGTTGAGGCCTGTTTCCGTCATCCTTCTTGTTTATCACCTGGAGGCTGCTGGTGTTGGTCGGGCTTTCTTTATCAATGCTGCCAGTACTGCTTTTGCATTTTCGGAGATCTATAGGCTCGTCACTCTCCTTGTAGAAATCTGTGCCAAAATCTGTCCCATTTTGCTCATCGCATGATACATGGTGGCCAGGATTGTCTACCACCCTGTTGCTGATCTTGTACAACACTGAGAGTGGTTCAGAGGAGGACCTGAGCACGTTGGAGGCTTTGGGAAGATGGGCGTTCACGACTAACTGAAGTGAACTAAGAGGGCTGATAAAAAGACCCCCAGGTGAATGATCATTACCCGCCCCTAAACTGTGCCCATTATCGATGTGTGATTCTGGACTACGGTTCTTATTCTGGCTTTCTACCAACATCTCCATAGGTTCATCTTTACACATACATCCATTTCCCTTTGTATCAACATTACCTTTGCTTTCTCTCAGTAACGGTGATATTGATTTGGTTGCATCTGCACTCCCCGTCCATTCTTCCCTCTCTTTCTTTACCCAGGTCTTTCCTGAGATGTTCTCCACCAACTCCTCCATGGTCAATACATTGTTCCTGAGAGGCAGGGGCAATGACTGTCTAGGGGGAGTGTAAATTAGTGATCCACGATCAGGTCCAAGCGACTGAAGAGTGCTTTTGATGACTGCCTGCACACTTTGAACCACTGGAGGAACTACAGGCGGCTTCGCCGCTCCCTGGAGTTGATAAGCGGCATGGATGCTGGAGTATCCTCCCCAGGTGGGTGTACCTGTCTGAGCCTTATTGATAGCACTGGACACTGTGTTCTCCAAAGACTTCAGAATGTCCATTCCTCCTTTAGCCGTCTCCTCAAGGTCTTCAGCTCTAAGATACTTGTATGAAGAGAAATCCGTATTGACCTCTTCCATCTCCTCCTTGATGGTTTTTTCCACAGGTTCACTAACCTCCTCCTTCTCCTTCTTGACCTCTGAACCAGAGGACAGTGTAGGGGACACTGACTGTTTAAGAACAGCAGCTGTAGGAGGTAATGGAATAGACTGGATGTTTTCCTCCACACTCTGGTCAAACACTAGGTGCTTTCCCTTCTTCAGGGCAGTGTTGGTGACCTTCAGGAAGTGACCTGTGACCATCATGTGAGCTGTCAGTTGCTGCAGTGTATCATGAGAGCTCCCACACTCCATGCACTTTAGAATTTGTGCTTTGCGTTCCTCAAACTGCCAAGTGTAGCTTGCACCGTTCTGGTAGCCGTAGCGATTGTTCGGCGTCACGTAAGGATTAAGAGTCCCCTTCGTTTGAGCCCCTGAAGCCACTCTGCTGGAACATGTAATTGACTTCGGAGAACAAGGGGAATTTAGGGACTCGTGAAGGAGTCTTTTTTTGGCTACTGGCACCAGTTTGGTGGCCAAGGCTGGCACAGGCTCTTTTAGAGGCACTTTCTGGTAATGCTTAGTCTTAATCATGTGGACACTCAAGTCCTGCAAAGACTCAAAGGAGTGGCCACAAAACATACACTTCAGTACTTTCTGTGCATCCTCTTTGCCTTCCATTTCCAACAACGACCGCTTGCGGGGCTTCAACCAATGCTTGCCATTATTCTCCTCTTCTTTCTCTTGGTTGTCATCATGGTAGTGCCCTGTTTCACTCATGTGAACTGTAAGACCTACTAACGTATCGAATGCAGCGTTGCAGTCTTTGCACTTGAACTTGCTAGCACCAGTCAAAACGGGGCTGTAGAGTTTGTGGTTTTGCCTGTAGAGCTGCACCGTGCTAAATAGGCTTGGCTCTTGTGCTAAGTGGTGATGAGTTTGTTGGAGTGTTTTGGCTACAGCCGCCTGATGCCAGTCATAAACTACGCTGGGACCATTCGAAGTGTTAATGCTGCAGTTCTTAACCGTGAAGCCGTTTGAACTGCTCTCTGGCTTTCCATTAGGGATGTTTCGATTGAGATTGCTTGGTCTGGTAATTACATAACCGCCATTGGTATGTACCGTGCTAGCTGCGCTGGACGTAGCTGACCTGCCTTTCATGATATTCATCACGACGTCGGACCAGGAGTCATCAGAGATCAGGTTTGCACAGACTGCTTTTGTCTGAGCTAGGCTATCAAAAACGCCGTTGTCCGAGCTGCTCCGCGCTTCTTCCTCTTCGTGTCCTTCTTTTGAGGATACGCTCTTGAGATCGGGGACCCGATCGCTGGTGTCACTGAGTGGGGAAAGACAGCCAGTATCCGGGTTGGTGCCATTACTGTTAGGGGAATCCTGGAATCTCAGCGACTCTTTTGCCTCCTCCTTCTCATCGAAGACGTAGTCTTCATGGTTGTCTGACACGAGACTGTCATCTTGAAGTTGCTTGTCTTCCAAAGTGGTTGCTTTAATCTCACCCAGTGGAAGGTACACTGAGAAACAGAGAGATGGAGAGAGAGAAAAATCAGTTCCACTTCACAAGATCGAACAAAGCTATTCCTTTTTATATAACCGGCTTAGACGTTCCTGTAGCTTTAAGGTATGTAAATCTACTGTTTCACGCATTTGCGCTACGTTCATATTGTTGCCTATGAAATAACCTCATACAGTATATAATATCCTGGGCCTTGACAAGTGCAATAAGCAGAAATATAATTAGCACACGCTTTCACCACTAATATGCATGCATAATCAATGACCATTGCTTCTGGTGCTTAATCCGCATGCACAAACAAAGAAAAAATTATGTTTCAAAGGAGAAAAACAGGCAGAAGGGGAACGTGTTGTTTCCTGAACTGCTTGCCTCTGTGGAGATATGTATGTTTGTGTGTGTACTAGCATCACTCTCCTGATGAAACAGATGTGCTGATGAAACTATTAAGTACATCTGATGTACGTTTGCTGGAAAAACAAATGACTCAAGGCGCTTGCGAGTCTTGACTTGATTCCCTGGTAAATACTGGATGCCTTTAGGAGTTCTGTCCATATCCAAGCAGATTATTTATTGTTTGGATTTCTTGGAGTCTGTTAATGGTTTACATTAGATTTAAGATAACATAGTACGAGTATAAGTAGGAGTAAATGAGCAATCGGTTTTAAAGAGATGAGTCTAAACACACACACACACACACACACACAAAACTGTGTAATAAATCCAGTTCAAGGTGATGGCTGAAACAGAGCCATCTGCAGTGGTCCAACAGCGTCCGTCACATCGCACACAGATGATGCTCTCTCTCTCTCTCTCTCTCTCTCTCTCTCTCTCTGACACACACACACACACTGCTGTCTAAGCAAAACGTAATGTCTTACATTAAAATATAGCGACGCTGACGATTTATGTCATTTCTTTATTACTCTTTTACCACTAGAGGGGAAAAAAACAGTGGACAAGGACACACTAAAGATGATGAGCAAGCCAGGCAGAGAGAACGACTGATGAAAGAAGAGAGACGGACAAAAAGATTACAGTTGTGAAGACATAACCTCAGCATGATGATGAAAGTGTGGATGAAAATCCACTGAGATGCTGAATTATGTGAGACTATGAGTTTGACAATGTTGTGTGTTACATCACCGTGGAGCGAGATGGGGATTATTTCAACTCCAAACCCAGAGGAACACACTGCAGCTGAGACACACACACACACACACACACACACACACACACACACACACACACACACACACACACACACACAGAGCAATTACACTGTCCCTTCCAAGCTCCTTAAGTGACGTCCTGTTTGGATATCTAAACCCATCCAAATCCAGGTGAAATTATATGGATGCAGCAAACCCACAGGCATAAGACCGTTTGTGCTGTATGTTAACGTGCGTGATTTGTACTATTCAGTCAACATCACTCTCATTAATGACATAAAACAAGTAATTGGATGCCAGTGTGGAGTTTCAAGCCAACCCGATATTCAAGCCCACACAAAGCCGTTCAAATTCATCCATAAACATGTCCAAACAAATCCAAATCCAGCCTAAACACATCCAAAACCCATCCAAATCAAGCCGAAACCAAACCAAAGGCATCCCAACTCATCTGGAAACATCCTAACCCAAGCCTAGAGTCATGGCTAATTCCAGGCAGGCCCATCCAACCAGAGCATCAAAATCAATCAAAATCCAAAGTTAACTCTGTCTATAAACTCATTCAAACCCCACCTAAACTCATCTAAATCGAAAAGTCAGCCACGTCATGCCCATGTTTAATCCATGTTTAATCTGGCCATCGAGAAAACCTTTTCATCTCTGATTACAAATGAAAGCTTCAGCCACAAGTGTAAAAACACACACACACCATATACAGTACATACTTTTCGAGAGTGACCGTATTCCGAGGTGAGGTGCTTTGCATGCAGATATCATTTTCCCAGGTTCCCAAGTGCAAAAAACCCACCAAAGTGAGAGCGGGAGCGAGAGGGAGAGAGCAAGAAAGAGAGGAAAGGACGAACAGTGAGACAGAGAACACCAAAGAGACAGAGCAAGAGAAAGAGAGACAATAGAGACAATAAACAAAGACAGTTCACATGCAGCAAGAGTGTTTGGAAACATGTAATGCAAAATGCATGAGATCTTAGTGATACACACACACACATACACACACACAGCTCTCTCTTTCCATCATGTAAATGTGTAGAGCAAGCAGCAACAGCAGCCACAGATGTTCCAGATAACACAGGGTTCTGCCTCAATGCCTAATGCTAAATGCTCATTTTCCCTCTCATTTACAATCATTCACACACACACACACACACACACACACACACACCCACACACATACTAAATGTGACCCAAATGTAATGGGAATACAATAGGTAAATACTGTAAATATATCCAATAATGTCTTAACAATATTTTTCTTCTATTTTCTTCTTCTTCTATTATTATTATTATTATTATTATTATTATTATTATTATTATAGTAGTAGTAGTCATAGGAAAAATCCTGTCCTGGAATTTAAATTAAACTTAGCAGCGGCTCTACTACTGCAAATAAAAGTGCAGATTTAGAAATCTATAATGTCTTTTTTTTTTTTTTTTTTTTTTACATCCGTGTTTAGATTAAAGTTTCATTTTCTAAAACAGTGCCTTCATATGTACAGCTCTTCATCATGTGAATGTCTGCATCCCAACCATCCAAACAAACCCCCATTCTCTCTGAAAAAAAAAAACAAAAACAAAAAAACAACAAAAAACCCTGATTCTTCTGTTGGATAATGAAATTCCTCAGCGCATAGGTTCTCGGGGTTTTGTTTTCATACCCCTGTCCCTGAAACGAGATGACATTCATGACTGAACGCCAGATTATTTATTAGGATATTGATAGAATATTGCAAACGTTTCATTTAATTTAAATATTAAACACATTGGGGGGAAAACCCAGGCCTACTATCAGATTTACTGGCAAAACAAGAGGTTTTATTTATTTATTTATTTATTTATTTAGTTAGTTAGTTAGTTAATTGTGGGGTACAAATTTCACCCAAACAAGCCAAGACTGCAAAAAAAAATGCTGTAAAGAATCATTTTGCATCAAATCAACGGCAGTTTTCCTTGGTTTTACAGAATTCGCACATTTGCTTCAAATTTAAGTAGCAAATTTAATTAAGCATTTTTCATGCTTGCATTTGAGATTCGGCTCCATTTTAGCATCATTTTAAATGGTTCAGCTGAAGTGACCGGACAATTTAGGTTATTTTAATAATTATGTTATTATAAGAGCAACACCTATAACAATAGTAGTTAATAATGATTTTAAATCAATAATAATAATAATAATAATAATAATAATAATAATAATAATAATAACGTGCCACCCTGGACGTTACTTCCCTTCTTGCTAAGCATCTATTTACTCCAATGTTAGCATTTTAGAGGTGCATCTAAAATAGCTTTATGTTCTGCGAGGTATATTTCCATTTACAGGAGAGAGAGAGAGAGAGAGAGAGACCGAGAAGCACCACATGAAAGCTGGAATTCTCGACTGGAATTGTCCGACGAGATCTTTGCTGCACGCTGCACGCAAACAATGCGTAGCTAATCGAGACTTGATTACAAAGAATCGACATATCCATTACTACACATGATTTTTCATTTTTAATCAATATTTAACATTTTACTTCAATTCAATTTGACGAACAAAAATGAAAAAAAAAAAATGCTGACTGAAGAGTGCGATCGTAGGGGGGTGTTTTTGGACGCAACAAATGATCATTGTTCTAGATAATCGGTCTCTGTGTGAGACTACAGACAACCCCAAGGCGGTTCTTTCCTGGGTAGTTACTGAAGAACAGGTTCACAAATTCAATTTTAGCATCAATGCTAGCCATTCAAAATGGACTGATTTGACAGTCAGTTACAATAAGACAGTGAATTAACAAGGACAATTCAAGAACAAGAATAGCTGATGGTGAGATCAGTGCTCAGTTCTGAAATCGATTAAGAAGATATTCTCTGGGGAAATAACCATCACTTCGGCATGCTAGCTGTCCAGCGACCGGGTGTCGTCCTCCTACAGCATTCCTACTATTCAGGGTTGAGTAGGATTGCGGGAGGATGGGGTCTCCTTTCAGACTCTCAGGTCCTCCCTTGCTAACCTTCTTAGGTAGTTTCCCCTCATCCCTGTCACCGTCTGCTTACTGATCATGATCTGGATCCAAATTTGGGAACAGGTGCTCTGTCCAAACAACTTCTTTGAAACCTTCTAATTGAAAGAAAACTCAAATGAGACTTCCTGTGGACGTTTCTCCACCTAATATCAGCTTTCCCCCCCCCTCTGATCTGGCGTTTTGTCAGATTTGCAACCTAACATTAGTGTATCGGTGGGTTACTGTTTCAGACCTTTTCTTACACCTACGAAGAAAGAAAAGGAATGCAATCCAACCATCATTTGTTCGAATTTATTTCAAGATACCGTGCATTTTGTATATCCTATCATTGAAACGATGGTACCAAAGGCACGTAACGACCCTGACATCTTATTTTAGCGGCGTGTTTCCCAAATCACAGCATTCATACACTATGAGCGTATACCAGATCGTTGCTTCGGTATAGGTATCCCTGGAAGTATCACGCTTCACAGGTTCTAAAGCATACACTATATCTAAATGACCAAGCTTTTTTTTTTTGTTGCCGTTGTTGTTGTTGTTGTTGTTATTGCTGTCTTTTTTTTCCTGCACAGGTGTCCAAGCCATGTAGAATTAGGAGCCAATTGTATCATCAGCGTGACTCCATGAAAGCTGAAAAGCTGAACGGGAAAAGCCCCAAGTTTGCACAAGAATGACTCCGACAGCCTGTTTCGAAAGGATGGAAAAGAAAATCTCGTCCACGTTAACTGATATTGCATGCGGCTTCAGACTTGGACATTTTTAGAAGTAAATCAAAAACAGTCCATTTCATGCAAGTTTTTTATGGCTTGGAGGAAACATGAGCCTGGGGATGGGGGTGGGGGGGGATGTACACTTTATGCTCAATGTCTCATAAAAACCCATCACATGTCAGTGCAAGGAAATCAGTTTGGGGAAAGATCACAAAGTTGTATCCCTTTCAGAAAAAACAGTGTTTGTCAGTGTGTTCAGTCACAGCTCCAGGAATACACTGATCACTTTGCATGCATATAGTTTTCTAACACAGGCTAAATATTATATTATTATCATGATAATGCAAAATCTTGCAAAAAATAAAATAAAATAAAATAATACCATGCATAGCTGTTTTTCCTCTCCCTCTTTCTTCTGCAGTCTTAATTATTTGTCTTTAATGGTGTAGGGGTAGCTTATATACATTCTCCTAACCATGTGTGTGTGTGTGTGTGTGTGTGTGAGCGCGCGAGGTTCCCGTACCTGCAGATTTCCTGGGTTCTCTCTGTTTCCTCCTGGCCATCCTTCCCTCTCGCTCCCTCTCTCCCTCTCTCTGCTGATCTTCTTCTGCAGGAAATCACACACTCACGCGGTGTTTCTTTCAGTCAGACAACAACGACGAGCAAGCAAAGAAACGAAAAGAGAAGTGGAACTCCGGGGAAGTTGAGTGCGCCGTGCGTAACGCGCGCCGCGTGCCGTTTGCGCGCGTTTGGGTACTCATCCAAACTCGATCAGCGGTTTAACACACTGAGATCTGACCCAGCATCATGCCACACTGATAAGGGGCCATCCTTCTCCTCCTTCTCATCAACATGATCTTCACCATCATCGGAGAAAAACCTGGGGGAAATGAGGACTCCAGAACCAACCAGAAAAAAAAGGGGAGGGAAAACTTTTGGAGTGGTTTTTAATCCCTTGGTCTTTTAAACGCTGCTGGAAGTATGTGCAGGTTTGTCAGGAGTTTACATCCAACTGTGTGTGTGTGTGTGTGTGTGTGTGAGAGAGAGAGAGAGAGAGAGAGTCTATGTGGAATGGCTCTGGTACCCACGTGCACACTCATTCACACACCTCGAGCCTTTCCCTCAGTTACACTCCGCCTACTGCTCGCATATTTATATTTATACTGGCTGAATATTTTTCAGGGGAGGCACGGTGGTCTGGTTGCCTCACAGCAAGAAAGTCCTGGGTTTGGTCCCCAGGGTCGCCTTTCTGTTTGGAGTTCTCCCCGCGTGTCCGCGTGGGTTTCCTCCGGGTACTCCGGTTTCCTCCCACAGTCCAAAGACATACACAGGGGGGATTAGGCTAATTGGCAACTCTAAATTGCCCGTAGGTGTGAATGTGAGTGTGAATGGTCGTCTGTCTCTGTGTGTCGCCCTGCGGTGGATTGGCGACCTGCCCAGGGTGTAACCCCACCTCTCACCTGAAGTCAGCTGGGATTGGCTCCAGCTTCCCCCCGCGACCCTGAACAGGATTAAGCGGTAGAAGGTGAGTGTGTGCGTGAGTATATTTATATTGGCTGATTGGCCGCAAATGGATGATTTGTTTTCGCCAACCTGCTTGCTTTGGTTTTTGGTTTTGGCATGAGGCTTTTTTTAAAAGTCCTTCATCATGTGTGCAAGATGACCGTGTGATAAGCAATGGTGAAATCACAATAGCACATCCAGAACATTTGGACTGGAGTGGCCAAGGAGTGGCCTTATCAAAGTGAGATTTATTTCCACACAATCTAGATTTTTTTTTTTTCTTTAAATCTTGTTTGATTTGAAAACGAGTTACGTAAATACCTGGTTTTTACGAACTCCTGATAAAATACCATGGGAGGTAAAGATACCGTACTGTGCAGGTTTGTATACATGAGGAGCTTTCCACCTCGTCCAACAAGATGTGACATGCCATGCTGGATTTGTAATAAATACCACAATCATACAGCCATCTTTCGCTGGAACGTTATTGCCAGGTTGGTGCTGTGAATTACACTAGAGGAGAACCCTAGCAGTTATCTGGCAGTTTACAGAACCGGTGGTACATTAATGTAATGTAATTAGTGCTTCAATTTACCCCTCCTAACTGACAGGGGCAGTAAGAAGCACCTGGATATCTTTACCAGGGCAGGACATGCCTTTAAGTAATGTCCATCAGGACACATATAGGAGAAAGTAGGGGCTTGGTGGTCATGTCTACCAAGAGAGCCCCTCTGTGACAGATGAACAGTTGGTCTGAGGATCAGATGGCCACCAGACGTTTAAACAGTACCGTAGGGCAAAACCAGGAATGCTTTGCTTGCTGGATTTCATGGAACACCACAAGGTCAATCTGTTGATGTATAATTTTGGGCGATATGACCTTAGGCAGAAGTCCTGCGTCCAACCTGCATCCGAGAGAGAAAGGTGGTAATTTAGGAATTTAGCAAAGCACAATTTCTAGTCAATGAAAAGCACTACATTCATTGAATAGTTCCCCCTGTAGAGCATACTAGGTCTGACAACTCAGGGCTCTTGTTTTCGAATGTTTCTTGGACTGCTAGGTTCCAGGCTTTAGTTTGTGATTCAGATCTACAGGAACAAATGACCTGGCTGAAGGTGCCAGATTTCTCCCACTAGGGGGTTCTGACCATTAGCCAAAGCAATAGTGGAAACCAAGGCCTTACCAGCCATCTCAGGGCCACAAGCAGAACTCTGCGGCCTAGTTGCAGAATTCCATGCAACGTGGGAAGAATCCGTGGTAGAGGAGGACAAGCATACAGTAAATGGTAGGACTAGTTGAAAACCGCAATTAGCAATGTGTTGACTTGGCATCGGGGAGAGATCCCCTTGCAAACCTTTCCAAGATATTGGAAGAAAAAACAGATGGCCAAATGGAACACCCTCGGTTTGGGGGATTGGCGACAGGAAGTGGAACTGATGTTTGTGTCCCTGTGTCATCAAGGTCCTATTAAGACCCACTGACCTGACACAGTCAGTGCCCAATAAGCAATGTTTTCAGCTGAGATGCTTCTCATTGCCAGGCTCTTCACAAGTGCGCTCCATGAGACTCTATAGTGACGAGATGGGGTTGCTGTTTAATGCACGGCTCACAGAATGGATGCTAGGGGCCTGACGTTCATTTTCTCCAGTCACATATGGAAACAAAATGACAAGGTCATTTATAAACTAGTTCTAATAAATTGGACGATGAAAATAGTGAATGAATACAACTTTTCTTTTTCCACATTTCTTAATTTTTTTATTTATTGATCCTTCACACAGCTTAGCATGTTATCTTAATACGTGCACACAAAGTACACTGAAGTGCACAAAAAAAGTCACAAGATGCCTGGAATCACTCATGGACAGGACCAGAACAATCTGCTTGCTGTTTTATAAAGTCTTGTCTCAAAATAATATTCATATATTTTCAGTAACCGCTTAATCCCGGTCAGGGATGGTGTGAATACGGTGCCTAGTCCGGAAACAGCGGGCATGAGACAGATCTACACTTTAAATGGGACACCATACACACACACACGGACACACACACTTACACACACACCTTTACACACTCTTTCACATGGTTCATCACAGCCCATCCACCTATTAGCATGTTTTTGGGAGATGGGAGGAAACTGGAGAACCCAGAGGAAACCCACACGGACATCCCAGGTTACGGCCTTTGTTTTTGTAGGTTACCTCTGGGTTCTGCCTTTGTCTTCCTTTCTCAAAAAGACGTTTGACGATGCATTTGTGATTCTAAATTGCTCGCTTTAGGTGTGAACGCATGTGCATTCCCGTCTAGTGTCCCACCCAGCTTTCCGGGGAATATTTCTAGATTGGCTACAACCCTAACCAGGAGGGTTTTTTTGTTGTTGCTGTTGTTGAAAGTTGCCATTTTGTCTGCAGATGTGTCATAAGTCAAAAACACTCGGTAGCTGACAGAAGAGAGTGACATTTTTGCAGTTTTTGGGATCCTGAGTGGGCCAGGAGGAGTATTTTACACTGGCTTGAGAATAACCTTTTAGATATCTCAGCTTATTCAGCCCATTCTTCTTGGAAATTCTTAACCTTTTACAAAAGCATACCTAACTGAATACTACATAATAATAAAAAAAAAACACAATATACTGATTATAAATTCGTTTATTTCACGATTTCTATTATTTTCCTGCAGATATCTCCACACTCTGACCTGTTCTACCCCAAAGGTTAGAAAATAACAGGAAGGGGAAGTGAGCTAGTCAGTAAATCCAGCCCAGGGACCTGCTAAGGCTAACACCAGAGACTTTCTAAACCATTATACAACGAAAACTCTGCTTTTAATGAAAAACCCAGAGGTCAAAACGACCAAAACCCGCCCAGTGTTGTGCTTCTGATACGTCTTGATGTTTAATTAAACTAAAACTAGGTGGTACGGGTTAGCAGGCTAAGCTAATCAGGCTAACAGAGGCTAATAAGTTTAGCGCAGTGGGCGCGGCTCCGTCCCAAACCGAACATTTGTGACTACTAGTAGGAGGTATTCAGGGTGTAGGAATCAACTGGCGCACTATTTAGTGAGCCAGTGTTCGGTTTGGGACGTGACCTTATCCAGTGGGAAACTGGTTTAGTTCGTCCTTGGTGTAAACATGTCTGGGTTACTGGTGTGTACATCTGTGCTCGGGTGTCGCCGGGCTTTGCAGACATTTCAGAAGCGAAATTTTATTATAGACATGTCTTATTCACATCACTTTATGGATTATAAACGCTCGTCAATTCCGAGCAACATGAAGAAGATGATGGTAACAAAACGGAGCCCCAACTTCCGTGAAGCCGTTTCCGTTCAGACACTTCCGGTTCCGACCCCGAGCGACCACGAGCTGCTCATCCGGAACCGGTCAGTTCACACACAGGGCTTCACACAGCATAGCGTGTTAGCTTCACACGTGCACATAAAGTACACTTACAAGTGCACAAAAAGTCACAAGATGCCTGGAATCACTCATGGACAGGACCAGAACAATCTGCTTGCTGTTTTATAAACTCTTGTCTCAAAATAATATTAATATATTTTCAGTAACCGCGTTATCCCGGTCAGGGATGGTGTGAATACGGTGCCTAGTCCGGAAACACCGGGTATGAGACAGGACTACACTTTAAATGGGACACCACACACACACCTTTACACACTCTTTCACATGGTTCATCACAGCCCACCCAACTATTGACATGTTTTTGGGAGATGGGAGGAAACTGGAGAACCCAGAGGAAACCCCCAAGGACAACCCAGGTTACGGCCTGTGTGGTGTTTCTCACGTACTCCCTGCGTTTTTGTTTTTGTAGGTTACCTCCGGGGTCTTCCTATGTCTTCCTTTCTCAAAAAGACACTCGACGATGCATTCGTGACTCTAAATTGCTCACTTTAGGTGTGAACACACGTACATTCCCGTCTAGCGTCCCACCCAGCGTTCCGGGGAATATTTCTAGATTGGCTACAATCCTAACTAGGATGAAGCTAAAGTTGGATTAACTTTATTTCGGTAAAAGGTTTAACGACTGTGGTTAGCACTATCACCTCACAGCAAGAAGGTCCTGGGTTCGATCCCTGGGGTCAACCTGGAGGCCTGTTTGCATGTTCTCCCTGTGTCCGTGTGGGTTTCCTCCAGGTACTCTGGGTTCCTCCCACAGTCCAACGACATGCACAGAGGGGATTAGGCCGATTGCCTACTCTAAATTGGCCGTAGGTGTGAATGGGAAGGTGAGTGTGAATGGTTGTCTGTCTCTGTGTGTCGCCCTGCGGTGGATTGGTGACCTGCCCAGGATGTACCCCACGTCTCGCCCGAAGTCAGCTGGGATTGGCTCCAGCTTCCTGCCGCGACCCTGAACAGGATTATGCAGTAGAAGATGAGTGAGTGAGTGACCGTATTCAAAAATTTAGTAGCCCTTGAATTTATTTTGCCACAGTTAGAAGGAAAATTAAGCTGCTCTATGTATGATAAACAACTGAGGGTGAAAATTTCCAAAGCAAAGTAAAAGCACATGAAGGCAATATCGGTGGTTTGTGTTGTTATGCAATGTGTGATGTTTTCTTGTTACTGATATGTTTAACATTTCTCATTCAATCCAGGGTCACGCAGTTAGAATTTCTAATGGCTTCCTATCTGCTCCACTGTATGGTCAAAAGTATGTGGACACCAGACCATCACACCTGTGATCCCTGGCACAAATCCCCACAACAGCGTTCTGAAATCTAGTGAAAACCCTTCGCGGAAGACTGGAGGTTATTATAACAGCAAAGGGTGAATAAATAGGGAGTGTGAGGGTCAGGTGTCCATAAAATCTTTGGCTATACAGCGTATTTATTACACAGGACCTAAAAGCACTGTAGATGCTCACTACATGCTCAAAATGCCTGAGGTCTGATCAAAACGTTAATACTGCATATATATCATTTGTTAAAAATCATTGTAATATATAACTCCTGGTTTCTTCCTGTTCTTTCTTTAGATACGTCGGCGTAAACGCGTCAGATATTAACTACTCAGCCGGACGCTACGACCCCTCAGTGGTTCCTCCATTCCCAGTAGGGTTTGAGGGTGTAGGGGAAGTGGTCGCGTTGGGTTTAAGCGCCAGTTCCCGTTTTGCAGTGGGAGACACGGTGGCATATTTGAACGAAGGTGCGTTTGCTGAATACACACTGGTTTCTGCGAAAAAAGTCATTCCGTTAAAGGAGGCGCAGCCAGAAGCGTTAGCAGTGCTTGTGAGTGGAGCCACTGCATTCATCGCCCTGCGGCGTCTTGGGGAAATTAAACAGGGGGAAACGGTGCTTGTGACGGCTGCCGCCGGAGGAACTGGACACTTCGCCATCCAGATTGCCAAGATGGCCGGGTGCCACGTGATAGGCACATGCTCCTCTCGTGAGAAAGTGGAGTTCCTGAAGAGCATTGGGTGTGATCGGCCAATCAACTACAAGGAAGAGGACCTAGCCGCAACGTTGCGCAGAGAGTATCCTAAAGGTGTGGATGTGGTGTACGAGTCAGTAGGGGGTGCTGTCTTTGACCTGGCTGTTAATAACCTGGCCCAACATGGGCGCCTGCTGGTGGTGGGCTTCATCTCGGGTTATCAGAGCGAGTTAGGCCTGCAGCCTGTCAGAGGAGCCACACTTCCTGCTAAACTTCTGCAGAAATCAGCCAGCGTGAGGGGCTTCTTCCTGCCACACTTCCTGTCCGAGTACAGCGAGTGCGTACAAAGAGCAATGCAGATGCAGGAAGAGGGGAAGCTTTTGTGCGCCATCGACGATGGGCAGGCGGACAAGGAAGGGCGCTTTGTGGGGCTGGAGTCAGTGTACAGAGCAATCGATTATATGTATGCCGGAAAGAATCAAGGCAAAGTGGTGGTGGAGGTCAATCCTCTCAACGTCTGAGCAGAGCGTAAAGTGATAGATCAGATCAATAACCTCTGTAAAATATACTTTTTCTTCCAGTTGTGTCCAATATGTTGTGTCCAAAATTTCTTACAGAATAATACTTCTTATAATGCTATATTAGTGGGAAAACCTGATTAATCCAATGAACAGCAAATTATAGTTATGTTTATAAATAAAGAGTTTTGGAAATGAAGTATTTGTGTTATTTTTATCTGATATTTCAAGTCTGATATTTCTCATTTGGTGAAATGATGGTCATCTGGTGTCATTCAGTACACAAGTCAGTGGCATCTCTCACCACCTGGCGAATACAGTCAGGGGCCAGTAGCGTACTTTCAAGTATTTACATTCACACTCCCTAGCTTTTTCTGTGCTAATAATAAGTCCGACCCTCCATTTTTTCAAAATCTGGGTTCTCACACTTGTTATCCAGGACCAGCAAACACTTGATTCCTTTTCTTTATTCTTCCTTGTCTTCCTTTCTTCTTCTTCGTCTTCCTTTCGGGTTCACGCTGCCACATGTGAAAACACGCAACGCGGAAGGCGCTCTCTAAGGCTTGTCCATTCTGGGCTACCGTAGCGGCACAACATGGTGGCTCCACGAAAAGAGGACCCATGTTCCATTATTGATATTTAATTTCTGCTTATAGGATCCTCTTAAATCCTACATAAAATTTTTCTATGAAAATTCAATGACTTGCACACCAATATACAGTGGAGATCAAAATTAGAGAACTACCTAGAATTTCCTAAATGTCGAGGTCACTACATAGTCCTATGTGGAAATGATCCAAACTGGAGTAAAAGAGTAGGATTTTAACCAGATGTCATGAGTTACAGGAATTCAGAAGCGCAGGATAAGAAACTTAAATGAGAGATTTGAAAAAGAACCCTGATCAAAATTAGAGAACACTTTCAGATCCCTCCCAGTTATTGGTGTTAATCTGGCAGCTGGTGCTAATTTCCTT
>JAQMCW010000018.1:4772152-4782855 GCA_030068335.1 Chrysichthys cranchii
GTGTGTGTGTGTGTGTGTGTGTGTGTGTGTGTGTGTGTGTGTGTGTGTGTGTGTGTGTGTGTGTGTGTGTGTAAAATGATTATTCTTCAACAGCAGGACATCCCAACGTTTTTTTATTCTTTTTCTATCAGAGGAGTTTTTCAGGAATGTTTTTATTTATTAAATGTTTTTATTCATTAAATATTTTTTATTATCTAGGTCTATTTAGAGTTACATTTTAAGTTGGAAGTGCGAACAAATTAGTTACCTTTCTCTCTTACATTATGTCATGAACAGTCATTTCCTAACCTTCTCTTGAAGTTAATAAAACAAAAAAAAAAAGGCTTACTTTGAATCCATAAAGTGCAAAGTCCTCTGTCCTGAAAAGTTTCCCATGGTGGACATCATACATCTCGTAGAATACTTCATCGTATTATATCGGATTATATTTGGTTTGTAATGTATGAGCAAATGAAGTAGGCTGCGATTGTGGATGTTTGGCATGCATTTTTTTTTTCATTGTTCATAGCAGGCAAGCGACATGAAACAAAGATAATATATTTTCAGAAATGATGGAAACCGGCATGGTTCGAACTCAAAGTATAGCGAGACATCTTGGACACAAAAGAGTACACATAGACAAACTAATCCAAAACTAACACAAAATAGGTGAACATAGTTGGATAACGAACCAAATAACAGGACTAGAACAGGAAACTGTAACGTAAGCAAGTGCTGTTGTACTTTTTGCCATGAGAACTGCAAAATGGAGAGTCTGTGACAACATTTTAGAAAGAAATTTATGATTTTTAGACTTGGTTAATGTGGCGTCCCTGTGAATGAGCAGATCCTACAGAAACGATAACATGTTAGCTCAGGTGCGTTAATATAAACCTGTGATTTCTTCTTGCAGTAGAAATCCTGTACAATCGTTACGGTAACGTAGTACTGAAATGTCTTCATTGACTTTATTGGCGCACTCTGTCTCCGGGGAGTGTGGTCGGATATGTCCATGTCAGTGTTATCAGTTAACAGTGTGGAGCTGTGCTCCATACAGATTGTTCCTTTGTTAGTCAGATTAAATCACTATACATTCGTAAGCACATTCGTGTGAGCAGTGAGAACACGCCAGGTCAGTAAGGTACTGTTTTCATAACAAGATTCCTACTGGAAAGATAACGAAGGCCATGAGTTTTGCTTATCCATTCAGGAGCCATAAGGGAAAGGGTGTGTGCACACACACGTTCATGTCCTTACACTGTCAGCATTCTTTGGCTTTTTGCGCAAGTGGAACATTGTTTCCTGGACGGAGGGTTTTTTTTTTTTTTTCTCTTTTTTTCTTGTTTTTTTAAATATATAAAACCTCGAAAAAGGTATGGCGTCATTGGATATGCGTGAATGCCTCTTGTTTTATTTTCTTTAAAGGGAAGTCATATTAGCAGATGACAGTAAATCGTATTCCATGCTGTAAAATATTTGTATTTATTTATTTTGTTTTGTTTTTTAACCCACATACTTGATTGTATGACACACACACACACACACACACACACATATATATATATATATAATATGCACTTCTTCTTTCCCCATCAGATGTCAATGTTCCCAGCCAGCCAGCTCCCACCACCTCCATCAGCCAGCAGCCTGTTGCCGAATCAGACCAAGCCACAAGACAGTTCGTCAGCTTCCTGAAGACCATGCACAAGCCAGGACGGGATATTTTTAAACAGTGCCATTCTTTCTGTCACACTATAGCTTACAAAAAGGTACTTAAATGGTGTTTGACCTTCTTAAGGGGCAAATTCTGTTTACTAGGAGTGTAACACAATGCACACATTGTATATGTATCGGTTTGGTGCTCCAAATATCCGTATCCGGATTTGGATCTAAACCCAAGGTTGGTGTGGCCTAAAGTGGAAGGAAGGTTTAATAACACAAATAACTGGGCGTTGGGTGCAGCAAGACTGTTTTGGACAGCATTCCTCGTTTTTTTTTTTTTTTTCTGCGAATTGCAGGGTTAAGTTGATTTCACAGCAATGCACAGTAATTTGCACTGTTCGCTGTTTGCCCATGCACTTGGAAATACACCAGAATAGGAATCTTCATGTCCCAAAAGAATGCTAACATGATTTTCTTGGGAGAGAAATGAGTTTTGATTTTCTTCTTCGCTGGAGAAGACGGATGTCTCCACTCTGCGCTTTTTGTCTTTTGCTCGCTGGGTTATCGCGTCATCTAAAATTGAATTTAAAAATGGCCTTTTTGATACTTCCTCGTATCTATAGTTAATAAAAGTTTAAACCTTTTCCTTGTTGTCTTTTCTAGTCTCTGTCCATTTCTGTAGCTCAATTCATATCCGTTTAGAGCGCATTCATATTTGGTTACATGCTTATTTTCTTATGGATGTGCATCAGATACACCAAAGCAGTGCCACACCTATTTATACAAGCTCTGCTTTCCCTACCTGGAACACTAACAGCACAATACGTTAACGCTACGTTTAGCCAGTTTTCTAGCTACTGTATTATCATTGTTGCTACAGTGCATCATGGGTACCAAGATTATGTTATGATATTTAGTGTACAATATAGTTACCTTAACAATTGCCTGTTCATGCTTGGTGTCTGCTTGCTAGTTGGTTTACATGAGCTTCTCTGGGATTTCTTTCAGGATCTCAGTGCAGAGGACCTCTCGGAAGCCGTGCAGGACTTTTACCAGAACCTGTCTGACCGCTTACACAATGTCTACAAAGGTATTGAGGATACACAGGAAACACAACATTAAAGGCATTAAAGTTATTAAATGGTTTAGAGATCAGATGATTATGCACGGGAGTTTTCATGCATTTGGTGTGTACGTGTGTGTTTGTGTGTGACAGGAAGTCCAGAGCAAGTAGAGGCAATAATGGACGAAGTGGAGAAGTACATAATGCTGCAGTTGTACGAACAGGCCTTCTGTCCTGAATCTGCAGATGATGAGGTCAAAGACTTGGACATCCAGAAGAGAATCAGGTGGGACATGATGATGAAGAAGACAGCAGTGCCCAGTTACACAATTATATGTCATTAGCAAGTGGACAACTAGCAAATTGTAATTTTACAATTTTTGCACTATTGAAGGAAGGTTTTTGTATTTTAGTTCAAAGACTAATTGAAAGCACGTGTATGTTTAGGGCTTTACACTGGGTTACGGTTGAGATGCTGGGAGCTCCACTAAAAGAGGAGATCCCTGCTGTGTCCGACAGTCTGGACAAGGCCATTACTGGTAAGGTATTTGTTGCTGAGGCATTATGGAAAAATAATCAGTGACCGGGTGGGTTGGTGCAGTCTGGTGCAAAGTGGAATTACTTTAACCACAGTGATTTGCCAAACGAAGCAGTTTTAAATTTATTAAAGAGCAACCATGAGCTTTATCTATTTTTAGTTACCTTGTTGTTGTGGAACGTCTGCAAAAAAGCATTAGTTCCTGTTAGCGCGTCCATTACAGCAAACAGTCATTACCTCTTATTTAGATATTTATTTATTTATTACTTATTTAATTTTTTTTTAGAAATGCCTCCTCAGAAAATTTCAGTTATCCTTTATCCATATCAAAAACTTCTTATGTTTTACGTTTGTGTATGTGGAACATCTGCTATGTAGTTTCCCACGAACTAGCTGTAATGTACAGCACTCCACCAGACCTCAGTGTTTTCCATTATTTTTCCATCAACAGTCTTTGCGTTTAAGTCCGGTGATTTATGCTTATGATTTATGATTATGATTAGGTGTCGTGATTTTTGATGATCTTTCTCGTTTTGTCTTGCGTTTTGGCACTAAACAAGGCTTTTTAACGGTCCTTGCTACAGATGTAATTGAGATGGACTCCAAGCGTGTGCCCAGGGAGAAGCTGGGTTACATCACCAGGTGCAGCAAGCACATCTTCAGCGCAATCAAGCGCAGCAAGAGAGAGGCCGCGTCGGCTGACGACTTCCTCCCGGCGCTCATCTACGTGGTGCTGAGGGCCAACCCACCCCGGCTGCAGTCCAACATCCAGTACATCACCCGCTTCTGCAACCCCAGACACCTCATGAGCGGCGAGGATGGATATTACTTCACCAACCTGGTGCGCCTTTAACCGTAACGCTGCTCATTTGTAGCTAATTTTGAAAAAGGACCGCCTTAAATTTGAAACGGGCGAGAGATTGGCATGTGAAGTATTTCTAGTTTTATAATGATCGTATTCGAGTCAAGTCGGGTCTCGTTTCGGCGTACTGTATTTCACGTGTTGCTCTAAACCGTTAAACAGTGCATGACTGTATACGTCTCTCTCTTTCTTTTTCTCACTCTTCCCACTTAGTGCTGTGCCATAGCTTTCATAGAAAAGCTGGATGCTCAGTCTCTAAACCTGAGCCCAGAGGAATTTGAGCTCTACATGTCCGACCAGGCGTCCCCTGACAGACCCCAAGCCCGTGGAATCTCCCTGTCCTCGTCCTCTTCATCGCGGAGTGGCCCCAGAGCGGACAAGTCAGAGAACGACCTCATCGATTGGCAAGATGGAGTGGAAACCTCAGTTCCGGATGTCCTGGAAGGGCTCCACCTGGACTCTTGCGCTCCATCGACATCCGCGATCGACTCGGACAACGTAGACAGCGAGGGGCTCCCGCCTCCCCTACAGCCTCAGGTTTTCGCTGGGTAGCTCTGTACCCGAGGACACCACAGACCCACGGAGCTCCTGTGTTCTTGCCTGTTGATGATTAACGTTGTACCCGAGTGCGAACCCTACTGACTGACTGCGGGTTAAATATGAAGTGGGAGATGGCGTCCTGACTTATTCAGCAGTCTGTCTCCATGCCTTTCTCTTATTAGGGGAAAGGGATTTGCACATGTTTCTTCTGTTACAGCTGAGCTCAAGAGTCTCAGCAGTTATGTTTTAAGGTAAAACTTCACCTGTTGTGATTGAGTTGGTTAGCCATGACTCTAGAGTGACCGCACACATGAGGTTTTCCACTGGCGTGATTAAGTTCGCAGCACGAACAGCGTGAAGCAAAATAATAATAATAATAATAATATCCGTTAACCGCATGGTTTGTAATAATTAAAGGTGCTACTTTAAACATGTGACTCAACAGATCTGTCATTTATTATGCTCATTATGCTTTCCCTTACCCCCACCCACCCCCCACACACACTGTTGAAATTAGCTCCGCCTCCTGAGACGATGAAAAGGCTCGTTATCAAGGTGCTGGGTAACAAAAATAAAGCGGCACTGTAGTTCACGAACTCTGAGCACAGATTTGTGTAGTTAACGCATTCAAAATTCAAAATGGCCGCCGGATAGTTCAGATGGCGTATGATTGGGCAGTCGTTGGCATCTGAACTGGCTTGATATGATTCCTCAGAGTGTTTAACTGCCATCATTCTCATTATTAAAAAAAAAAACAAGTTAAAAATCTGTACGTTTTTATGGAAATGACTCGCACCAAGAGAGATGCAATGTGTTGCTAAAGCAGCATGTATCCACGAGACCTTCATGCAATATGAGCACTAAACATGGCTTCAGCTTGAAGAAACTAAATTCGATTCAGCGTCTAGAAGGCAAGTGAGCACTTGCAAGTAACGGGACCTCTGTGTGCATGCACAGCTCTTCGCATGAGTCTTGGCTAACTCTCGGTCATCCTTTCTGCCATGGCCACTTTCACTGTCGTGAGGTAGCCATCTTTATGCACTTTTAACATATTTGCTTTAAGGAACATCAGTTGAGAGGAAATGTATTTAAAGCATCTGTTTTCCAGTTCACACAGCTAAGCCTGGTTGAAATGCATTCGTTACTTTTAAATTTGCGAGGAAATACGAGTATATGGAATTGTATTAAGTATTAATCAGGGACATGCCTTCCTCCTCTGTACAGCCGATTTTGAATTTATGTAGGATTTTATCTTGTACACAGATTTCTTGTTATTTATTAGAGTATTTAATTGATTTGGTCGAAGCGACCCCGTGGTCTCACAGTCAATGTGTCCAGCGGACGATGCGTAAACCTTCAAAAGCTGTGCGGGTTTCGTTTTTAGCATTATGTCATTTTAATCCAACATGTCTTACGTGCACACTGTGCATTGTATTATAATTATGATGTTGATGTTGATGATGATGATGATGATGATGCACTGTGAAGGGGTTTAATTCAGCCATCACCAGCTCATCCCCGAAGCGCACGTCTTTCCTGTTTTCAGTAGACACTACAGTTTAAATGTTGCATTCAGGACACTGTTCAATAGCACCAAGAATGAGATGTTAAACAACGCGTCTATAACGTTTAAAGGATGTTTTTGGTTGTTGTGTTGTTGTTTTTTTTTTTCTTAAACCGGACTTTTAATCAGGATTTGCCGAAATAGCAGCTCAATAAATTCAGTAGCAATGGCTTGAATTTTCAGCAGTTCCTGATCTGATTTGAGCTGTAACAAAAAAAAAAAAAAAAAAACACACCAAAACCACTAAATGGGATAAAGAGCAGTCATTTTTGATACCAGTCACATTATTCATGGTGTCTTGGGTAAACGTCCGTTATTAAGATTGTCATGGTATTTTTTTTTTTTAACAACATTCTGGGACGATGACCGCTGAATGCCGCCACTCGTATTTGTTCAGAGTGTGCATGAGGTCCGTGAGCCGAAATGCTTGATGATTATATGACCTAACTATAGTTAGAGGTCATAGGACGGGGCATGGGTGTATATTATGGATCGTTGTAGAGTGCATCAGAATTATGTATGTACGTATCGAAAAAATAGATTATGTAATTTATGTAAAAAAAAAAAAAAAGACATGTTTGCCACATGCAGTTTCTGCATATATTACTGCAACATTATTAGGTTATGCCCAAGTACACGTGTGGCTGCACTGTAAAGGCCTAAGGGCAGTTTATGCCGTGAAACCTTTAAAAGAAAAAAAATTTTAAAAACCTGAGAATTAAAGCCTGAGAATGAAAGAAGACATGAATTGTGTTTTGGGTTTTTTTTGTTTTTTGGTTTTTTTTTTGGGTTTTAGTTTGCGCAAGCATTTCCAGCTATTCTTTCTCTATGCTTGTGTAAGTAACAGCGTGTTTTGCTGAGGCCAACATTTTTCTCTTTCAGTAAAGGAAGAGATGCTCTTTTCCTGTTTTTGTGCAGTTAAAGGATAAAAGGGGGAGTTTCTGGCTCTGTTTCAGAATATAAAGTGTTGGTGCGTTTTAAACAGACCCCACTGATCCAAAGGGCAGCGTGACCGCCATGCACTTCATCCACGACTTCGTTGGTGAGTATGCGCGAAGATTAAAACTTGTGTGACGAGGTTTTGAGGTTTACATTGAAGCTGATCCATTTGTTTTTCCTTTTCTTTATTTTTTTCAGTTTTTTTAACCTTGCTTGCAAGTATCAGGCTGGATGGTATGTGTTTTGGTACGTACACTAATTAATACAGCAGTTTCTCAGCATTATGGGAATGGCTTAAAAGGCATTTAAAGCAAGTGCCGGCTAGACCATGAGTGGTCGAAACTGTAAAACGGTGGAAATTTTTCTTGCTTCAATGGTATAGCTGTCGATACTAGGAACTCATTTTCTTGGCAAACCTTACCAAGGGTTTCTCATGGACTCTCTTTTTTTTTTTTTTTTGTTGTCTCAATTTCCACATGTAGACCTAGAACAGGCACCACCCCCAGAGAAGGCCAAAGCTACAGTGACGGCAGGAGAGTCACGGCTCTTCTCAGGGGAAAACGTGCAGATGACTTGCAGTGTCCCAGATGACCCCGATGCCGACTGGACATACACCTGGTTCTATGAAAATACACTCTTGAGCTCCGCAAAGGTGTACAATTTAAATAATGCACTCGTCACTCAGAGCGGAGACTATTCCTGTCAAGGAGAGAAGACGATAACATCTTGGCCGTATATCGTGTCAGCAAATCGAAGCGAGCCTCTTAATATATATGTTGATGGTAAATGTCTTTGTACTAAATGCTGTGTAGTTTGATCATATCCAGAGGCAATTCAAAAGTAAACGGACGCCCATCATTACATTGTTTCATCTATGCGGACACCACCTGGTGCTTCAAATTTGTTAAGATATTGTGATTTTCATTTCAGATTACAATAGGTTAATTGCTTATTAATAATGGCGACTAGTGAACACCAGAAGCAAAAAAAATCGTCTTCGGACTGTGAAGCGGATGAAAAAAAATAAATTTGTAAGGCCGCATAACCCCATTGCATGTTGCATATCGACTCCAAGTGAGTCGGAGTATTTCTGCGAGGTATCTCCATCAAGGCGGCTACTTTGGCAGAGCAGCTAGAAGTTTCTCGAAATTTAAAAAAAAAACGATGGGGTGTGTTTACTTTTGAGGTGTATATGTAGGGTGATGTCAAAAGTTTGGATCCATTGGAATTTTTCCTCCTATGAATTTTTAGAGGAAATCATCTCTGCATGTGACATCAGTTGGGATACATGAAGAAATTGTATTCAGTGTATTCACAAGTGTCAAAGTCAAAAGTCAGCTAAAAGACAAGGCCATCGATTTGAACATTTGTAGTAATGTATGTAGTCGAATAAATAATTGTCTATGGATCCATATACAGTATATGTCTATCCATACATTCCTACTTGAGTCATCCTTACATTTTTTTTTTACTTGAATCCAAAACACTATATTGTGCGTTACACGGTAGTAAACTAAACAATGTTAATAATCCTTTGCTTTTTCCACTTCTTAAGTAGTAATCCCTGGTACAATTAGTGCAGTTTTATAGGAAAGTGAGCTGCTAAGTTTTTCTGAGCATTTTGGAGAATCTGACGCAGTTCTTCTGGAGATTTGGACCGTCGCACTTGCTTCTCTTTTACGTGCAAAACCCACAGGCCTTCTTTTATATTTTCAGTTCATTTATTTATTGAAACCTGATCTCAGATTTCGAAAAGTACTATTTGGAAGTCGAAAAATATTTTTGGACTGACTCCGTAACGCAGAATTTGTAAAATAAATATCCATAACACGATTTGTACAAAAAAAAAAATAGGATGTCGAAGACTTTTGCACAGCACTGTGCGTGTATTTGTTTATTTTTTTACTTATTATATTTGATTATTATTTGTAATATTATTTATTCAATATAATAATATTTTAGTTATTATATTTTAATATTATTTGTACTCCCCACTAGGTGGTTGGGTTCTCCTCCGAACACCATATGAGCCATTAATTATTGAGGAAACGATGACCCTGACCTGCCGTATCCGTGGTGGTCCCTTAGCGCCAGATGTGATCTTCTACAAGGGTGAGGAAGAGATCAAGAAGCAGAATAACAATGATCTGGTGCTTTCCAACCTCAAGCTTGAGGATAATGACATGTACTCATGTAGGGCAACATGGTATAAGAACATGGAATATCAATCTGCCCAGTCTCTGCCTTCTGCTGTCAAAGTATTAGGTAAGATATTTTAAAGTAATGTATTCCGATCTAAACACAAATAACTTTGTAAAACAAAAGACTTAAACTGCCCCGTTGAAAACCTCAACACAAACGTATTCTATAGTTAGGTTTTAAGTGCGTTATTCTAAGGAGGCATGAAAATGACAGAGTTGCAAAGCCTGAGTGGAAGCTAGTACTGATGGAAGATCTCATGAAAGCATGAACGTGCCTAGCGTTCATTCACTGATATTTGCGTTCGGTCCATAACGTGTCAGAACTTCTCTTCCCTGTTTGATTGCAGATAAATTAGAGACTCCCAGGCTGGAGATTCAGAAAGGTCGGCATATAAAGAGGAGTGGGGAGGAAGTGGTCTTCAAATGTCTCAGCAAAGTAAATGCTAGAGAGCAAGGCCTGAGTATAGAATACTACTATCTCAAAGATGACGTGAGGCTAGGACCTGCTTCTGGAAAGGACACGTACACGATCTCACAGGTGATCGAAGAGGATACAGGATCCTACACCTGCAAAGTCCGTGTAAGGGCTCTGAATGTGGAGAGGTGGAGTAATGAGTTAAAACTGAAGGTCCTGCCCCCTTTGGACATATAGTTCATGGAATGTAAGTTTCAGTTTTTTGGATGTTTATTCACGCTACATTTATTTAATATAAAACCTTATAATTCTGTTGAAGACATGCTAATTATTTGGATTGTTTACATCCATTATAAGTGAACGCCTTAAGCAAAGTAGTCCATGCTAATTCAAAATCTTTCAGTTAGCTCTAATTGGGGACTGTGTATTTAAAAAAAAAAAAAAAAAAAGTGATTTTATATGTTTGAGCCAAAAGCTCAAAATAGGCTTGAATTAAAGCTGAAATTCAGCAATTCAGTGTTTTAGTATATAAAGCTAAAAGAACGAAAAAAATGTCATGCTGCATTTGGTTTTTTTTTGTTGTGTTTTTTTTTTTTTTTTTTTT
The DNA here is from genome assembly GCA_030068335.1 of Chrysichthys cranchii. Classification (NCBI taxonomy): domain Eukaryota; kingdom Metazoa; phylum Chordata; class Actinopteri; order Siluriformes; family Claroteidae; genus Chrysichthys; species Chrysichthys cranchii. The sequence goes on from JAQMCW010000018.1 coordinate 4,782,520, forward strand.
TTTTTTTTTAACCAATTCCACTTTGGTTTTATTTTGTTTGTTCTTTTTCCACTACCAACAGAGTCACGGTCCACACCTGGAATGCATGAAGCAAGACAGATGTTCAACTATTATCCAAACTCTTAACGGTTTTAGAATACTCTTGCATAGTTTACTATTTTCTGCCTTTCTCCGATCCATCTGTTCACTATTTTGTCACTATCACTAATCCTGTTCAGGGTCGCGGGGGGGAGCTGGCGTCAATCCCAGCCGACATCGGGTGAGAGGCGGGATACGCCCTGGGCAGGTCACCAACCCACCGCAGGGCAACACACAGAGACAGACAACCATTCACAC
>JAQMCW010000018.1:4791653-4806291 GCA_030068335.1 Chrysichthys cranchii
AGAGCAGAGACTCTGCGCCAAAGTGGAGAGAGAGAGAGAGAGAGAGAGAGAGAGAGAGAGAGAGAGAGAGAGAGAGGTGACGAGCAAACACTGCACCTGCGCTGCGGGCTTTTACTGATTTATGTGTTTATTTATTTCATTCATTTTTTGGAAGCCAAACGAGACTCTGCGTTTCAGCCTGACGGAGGACCGTGCATCAGCCGCCCACGCGCGCGCGCACACACACACACACACACACACACACACACACACGCTGTCCACACACACACACACACACACACATACACGCTGTCCACACACACACACACACACACACACACACACACGCTGTCCACTCACGATACACAGGTAAGAATGGGAAGAAATAGACCAGGGTGGGTGTGGTGTCTGATTTAAAGTAGAGGAGCCGTGTGTGTGTGTGTGTGTGTGTGTGTGCACCTGACATTCCCAGACCTGAGCAGTGTGGAGCAGCTTCGGGTTTGGACACAGCTGTGTCCCGCGATCAACTTTATCCACCAGGCTGTGTGTGTGTGTGTGCGTGTGTGTGTGTGTGTGTGTGTGTATGTGTGTGTATGTGTGTGTGTGTGTATGTGTGAAGGACTAGCAGAGGTGAGTGATCATCACAACTTGTGTTTCTTGTCTGTTTATTGCGAGCTCTGTCTTATTTTCAGAGGACGGGGAGGCAAAATATAACATAAATCAATCAGTCAATCAGACATGTGTTAGGAGACATGATTTCATATCCTATTCAGTTCATCTGGATAGTGTGTCAGAAATGAGTCAGGTCAAAACATTGGACATTAGATTTTTTTTCCACAGTGGATACACACACACACACACACACACACACACACACACACACACACACACACACACACACATCCATATATCCATCCATGGTCCTGATACTGACATGAACATGTTGTGTGAAGTGTCGTGTTAAGTCTTAAAGCTGTCGGAGATGTACCTGAGCGCTCGTCATCTGGACGGTTGAACAATGTTCTAGCGGTTATAGGTTTGCTCATGCTGTCTCTGGCTCTCACTTGACTTCAGCTGAAGCGTGACACCTGCCCTTGACTCTAAACAGGACTCTAAATCATTAACACAAATGACTAATTGACTTGTTAAAACACGTCGGCGGATGGTTTCAGCGAGCAGCTCCGCCGGGAAAATAATAATCTGGCCACGAATGATAAAAACGAAGCGCTCCAGGTTTCCTTAGTTGACTGGAAACAAGGGGGACTTTTCAGCTCATTGGAACTGCGGTGTAAACCATCTGTTTGATCAAAGCAAGAGATTTTGTACCATTGTGCCCAAGGTGCAAAAAAAAAAAGCTTTCTGGTAAGATTTCCCTTATGCCTCGAGTGCCTTTAGTGTTGGGAGTCAGCAAGTGGAGGGAGATCTGATAAGAGCCTTGAGTCGGGAGAATTTCAGGCTTGCAGCGTGGTCGGATAATAACTGTTCTATTTAACAGTGTGCTAATAGTATACGCGACAATTTGAAGTAGCTAAAGTTTCACCAAAGATTTACCCCTTCCAATTGTTGATTGCCCTACAGGGCATTAAGCCAGAGAGGGAGATGTTGAGTTGTACCTCTAATTGCCTTTGAGAGTGCCATCTCTCTGGCGCTTTCTCTTTTGCTTTAATACAGTGCACATACATCTCATGCAGAAACACAATGAAACATATTTACATTGTTGCACTACGTAAACTTTAATGGAGCTTTTGTTTGTCTCCCTTTTTCTCGATGCCCCCTTGGGAAATTATGCCTGTAGCTACAAGTTCCAGGCTAGGAAATATGTACTTGAATGCCCTTATGGGGAAAACACAGGAGGAATGTTCTAGACAAACACCTTTGCAACACTTCTGTAACATGAAGCTTGCTGTGTTTTGTCTCTTTTTCTTTGCTTATCATTGCTATCCAGTGCCAACAAGCAGCGTCTGTCTGGGAAGGACCAATCCAGGAGCATGGATGTGAAGAACATGCGAGAATACATGAGCTGGCTGTACTTCCAGTACCTCCTCATCACGGGCATCTACGTCCTGGAGCCATGGGAGAAATCCATCTTCAATACGGTCCTCTTCACCATGGTGGCCATGGTGGTCTACACTTCCTACGTCTTCGTGCCCATCCATGTGCGCCTGGCACTGGAGTTTTTCTCAGGACTGTGCGGGGAGCAGCCGGAGAGTACCGTAGCGCTTATGAGCTAAAAAACGGAGCGGGCATGGAGTTCTGAGGACAAAAACTTTGTTTGGTTGGGTGTTTTGTTTTTTTTTTACTTTAGACTTGTTTTGTCTTTTCTCAGGAAGAATCAGGAGGGGTAAAAGAAGAAAATGCAACGTTGAAAAGCCATGTCCAATCTGTCTCGTCTTTTCCCGTTTAGCCTCACAGTGACACCGTGCATGACGGTGCAGGATGGGACCCTGAATGAGTGCTCGTGTTGTGCATGACGGGGCCACTCCGTCTCTTATGATTATTCGCACGTGGCTGCACACCAATGCTTTTTTCTATCCGTTATTCCTTTCTCCAATATGGCATTGAGACAAAGTGAGTATTACGAGCTCGCGTAGATGTTAGTTTCTTTTACAAGCAGGTCACTCGTGTTTGTGTTCACATTTCCCTATGCAATGAGGCTGCTCTGAAAGCAACAACAATATTAGTCTTATATGACTCCCGGGAAATTAAATCCACCTGAGCAATAGTTGAAACTCCTTCCTCACGCTTTAATCTCTTCCTTTTCCAGCACGACACGAGATTTTTATTCGACGCTCAAATGACCTGGTGCGACAAAAAAAGATTCTTGGATCAGCAACCCGTCTTCCGTCCTGTCCAGAACAGTGCATGCGGTCACATTTAGACCGACGAAGAAGAAAAAATAACCCCTCGAACAACCGACACACTCTGTATTTATGCTGGGTTGTTATTTTGTCTGTGTTTCTATAACGTGTCTTTATATACTTATCTACAGATTACTGGAGTACCGAATATTTGGCTGGTTACAATGGGAGTAACCAACCCTTTTGCACACTTCTGTGTGTTCTTTATGCCATACACGTATTTTATGAATGAATTCAAACTGGAAATCATATCGCGTTTTATTTTCGCAGACCGTATATGCAAAATATCGAAGCGTGCATGTCATGACATTTTATATGACGTTTCATAGATTCTGATATGTATATGCACATGATACATTTAGTCAGTGAATGTTTCTTTTTTTTTCTTTTTTTAGGACATGAAGTTGATTTTTCACAAATAAAACAATTTTACGCAATATATTTAGTGGTTTACTGCAGCTGCGACGTTACAGACGACACAGAATCAACATAAACCATATCGAAGAACCTTTAAGGGTTTGATCGAAGTGCTTGGGAAAGGGGTCCTCCTAGAACCGGGTCATTACAGAAAAGCTGTATGTTTACGGAGAATTTCTGCAGCTTTGAAAATTCTGCATCAATCGCCTGCCATCTTATGTTCTTGGGTGGTGCAGTCATCATACCAAAGTGAAGCTCTAGGTGATGTTTATGATGGACAAGTTTCCACAACGTTCTCCTAACCCTAAACACACTCCATCACCAAGCAAGTGCCGGGGTTGTTGGGTGATGTTTACTTCGTCCTAGAGCTACAACAGTAATGTGCCGGAAGTTGACCTCGCCCATGGTTTTTTCCCCCAGAACTATAAACAGGTGACAAATTCAAGCAAAAAAAAACAACAACCAGTCACTCTGTTATGCTATAGGAGGCACTGGGCTGCCATGGTTTGATTCCCGTTTGACGTCTTAGAGTGAACCGTCACCGCAAATCCATACAAAGGGCTGAATGATCTCCTCCAACCTAAACCTGAAGTGAGTGGTCTCTTCCTGGTTGACTCTGCCCTCATCCACAGGGCACGAGGGCTCACTGAGTGGTTTACCCAATATGAAAAGTATGTAAATCATAATGATATGGACTTCACAGTCATTAGAACCCGAAGGAACATTTTGGATGTCGTTCTCCGCCACCATTCTCAAGAACACAAGAAAACTAATCAATGATCCCATGTCTTTGAAGCTGACTCTTAGAACATTAATTCTTCAGTCTAAGCCTGGATTTGCATAGCAGCAATAAGCCATTTTGTCCATTTAAATTCAAAGTAGAACTGTATTGACCAAAATGGCTGTCTCATACCAGTATGACATTCATATGTCATACAATGTGAATTTCAGAGACAGACAGACAGACAGGGAGAGAGAGAGAGAGAGAGAGAAATAAAAGTAAGTTGCACTGTGTCCTAAGCCACATCAGTGAGTTTGACTTTTGAGTGACATCACTGAAAAACTTGCTCTCTCAGGCAGATGTTTACACACGGGAACGTATTTATGGTCATTTTTTTTCCGTCTGTGGGTAACCTGGACTTCCGTGAAATCCAGTGTCGTGGGGATGTGTACAAACGTTGACTAATCAAATACGTTTGCAGGTGAAGGATCATTAATTGCGTACATATGGTTTCCTGGTTTCATAACTGAATCCTTAACAAGGAAAGAAGACTCGAACACAGCACTCAACTCAAGAAATGGACCATAAACGCGACACATAAAGATGCTTAACGATGGGTGTCCTTGGTAAAGGTCCATATTAGTCTCACGACGTACAGTGCTCAGTGAGCGTGTAAGAGTCCGGACACAATGGCACACGTAGTTTTAAAGAAACAATAAATAAAGTGGAGTGACCAAACCAGTTTCGCCAGATCAGTGTTAAAGGTGCCCCGAGGGCCTGCCTTATGAATCCGTTAGCTCACCGCTTTCTTTCCACCTGAAGACACACGTAGCGTAATCTACTCGACAACGTGTGTTAAAGGACAATAGTGGTGGACACAAGAGGACAAGAGGATAGTGTTCAGTACCGGTATTCCTCAGTTGTAATAATAATAATAATAATAATAATAATAATAATAATAAAATCAACATTGATGGATACTAAAAAAGTATGATTACTTTTGATCACATGATGATAACAACTTCACTTTTTCAAGGAGGATGATGTCTAATGTCAAGAGTAGCAGTGTATTTGGTTAGTGGAAAAAAAAAAAAAACCTTGTTTGTGAATAGGACCCGCCCATTTTATATTCCGGAATTTTCCAACAATGGGAAACATTGGGTCCGAGTTGAAATTGGATATTTAAGATTTATCTGGGATTAGCCCTCATCAATTCAAGAGTCCAATCAAAACTGGCAAATAACTATATATAAATGCAATAATCAATATACGTAATAACTTTGATGATGTTGGATTTCTGGACCCCTTGGTTATGTGTCACAGATATGTCCTTTATGTCCTTAAACCCCAATTTGGGAACCACTGATGTATAAGTAGGTTTTCACTGCTTCTTCCCTTAAAACATTGCTTTCTTGGGTATTTCATGTAGCACAGGAGGAAAGAATGGTGTCTTGTGAGACATTTCTCAACACCAGCATGCACACCTCTAGTGTTAATGAGGTTTCCTCCACCTTCATGGGGAAAAAAAAAAAAAAAAAGATAAAGCTGAATGGGGAAGATGAAGAGCCTGAGAGTCACGAGGTGACGACTTTGGTATTTCTACTGGAAGATTCCACTAGTTAGGTGATTACATATGCGATGTCACGTTCATAACCAAAGAGTTCTCTGCGTTCTTGGTCTTGTATTTCGGAAGTAGCCAAACACTTGAAGTTCTCTAGTAATGATTAAAAAGTTGGAAGCAGGATTGGGGGGAAAAAACATCGTTGATGGAAAGTATCCACAGTGTGTCAAACCGTGAATTAAAAGTAGAAGACGCTTGTCGAAATAATCTGGATTGAAAGGGAACGTTTCGTGAAAGCATCAATCTTGGAGATTTTTTAACAGATACTTGGAAATCATGATATTTAAAAAAGAAAAAAGAAAAAAAAAAGGTGTTATCAGTACCACCCTGTCAGTCACGAACAAAAGCAAGTGGTCTGGCTTATTCGGCTCATTCTCTAAAGCATTTTGTAGGTTTTTCTCGGTTTTTTTTGGGTACAGAGCATGTGTAAGAATCTCAAAAAAGCCCATTTAAGGAAATATGCATGCTTTACATTTTTGCAGTTGGAAGAAACGATGGCCATATTACAATCCTTTTTCAAGTTACTATGAATTGGGTTGTCCATGCCATTGTCTGGAACAAAGCACCCAGGCTTGGCTTTTATTCAGCAACACAATACAACCATTTTCTTCCAGTCGTGGATGGGATCGTGTTTCCTAACAAGCCTACTTCAGCTGAACTGAAAAACTACAGGCTCCAAAAACACAGTAAAGTTGATTTTATTTATAAAAAAAAAAAAAAGAAAAAAAAAAAAAGAAGAAAAAAAAAAAGGTCTCACCATGAGTTTAGTTCATTTTGACCCCAGGCATCGTACTGCCGCGATCTTTATCATTCTTATACGAGACTGTAGATTAATGGAGAAACACTGCACTTCAAATCCTGACCAAACAAACACACCCAAAACAGTCACGCAGCCACAGGCTGACTTTAGTTGAACTACATCCCATTTAGCTAAATAATGTGGTTACACCTGCACATGCTCCACTGGTGCACATAACCGAGAGCAATAAAATGATCTGAAAACGTAAGAGTGATGTATGGTACATTATGGTTTTACTCCAATATTTTATAAGCAACGCTGCAGCATGGAATTCATATCAGCTCAGTGTTGTGCAATAATGTAAAGTCGACAGACAGATGAGTAACACTCCAAAAAGCCCAGTACCTGGTTTCATTACCGTGATGTGATTTGAGATATACAAACACAGTGAGATAGGTGTTTGTGCACACAATTCCACCTACTGGGACAACGACAATCCTAGACAGTATTCATAAAGCTAGCAACAACAGAAAAGTCAAAAGGTCTCGAAACTAGCCTAGGTTTGAAATGATTCTTTTGGATATGTCTATCATTTTTTGTGTATCCGAAGCTTATACTGAGAAAATATGGCGTGAAACAGGAATATATCCCGGTCATGTATTCATGACCTGTAGGTCTTAGTATAGGTATGCTGCCAACCCTGGATTTCATCAACAAAGTGGAACTTGAAATAACTTGCACTAAGCTGTAGTAGCATCGTTTGAATAATGTTATTGAATGATTAATGTTTTAGAAAGTTATTAACGTCTCGGTCCAATTTTCATGGACAGTGTTTGGAAGTTTGAAGCCCCTTAAAAATTTTAAGTGACCTTGGTTGGATTTAGCCTTTGACCTTTTTTTGTACTTTATAGATCAGAAAGAGGGAAAGGATCGATGTTTAATTGTCGTAAATTTCATTGTCGGTCGTACTGTTTGCACTCATTGCACGACCTCATTTAATATGTACAGTATAATATTGAAAAGGGGCTGAGGTGTGCTTTGATATTTACTCTAGTGTAAATAGATTTCTATTAAAAAAAGATGAATTGGCAGAAAGAGAAAGAACGTGTCCAACTGGCAAATCAAGTTGAAATCACAATGTGTTACTAGATAATGGTTAAATACAATGGGCTAAAGGTCCCCTGAATAAATACATATGTATATACTCCAGCAGCACAGTAATTTCTCTGGCATCCATCACGCCCTGGGTAAACTCCGGCACATTACAACAATGGCTTCAAACACAAGAATCAAAGACATGGTGGTGCAAACAGGGACCTGCCTAGATATTAACTTAGATTGGTTGTTAAAGTCTATTCCTTCAGTACAAAAACAAGGGGAAAGGTTAAAGTAGGTTAAAGCAGGTTAAAGCAGGTTAAAGCAGGTTAAAAGTTACAAATATCAAAGTCAAACTTGTCAAAAACAACCAAATTTGATTAGGTAAGTGATGCTCATAAACAATTTCAATTCAATCTTACTTACATAGGACTTTTAATTAAGTTAGACCTTGTCACATAGCAGCTTGACAGAAATACAGATTTCTATCCCTGATGAGCAGGCCAGAGGCAACAGTGGCACGTGGCATCAGGAAGAAAACTTGACAGGACCTAGAGTCATGCCCTGTTGGCCACACGTCATACTTCAACTATAAACACATGTTTATCTATAAAGTGCAAATGTGCAATCTGTATAGGCTGCATCAAAATCCTGATGCTTGACAACAAAGCCAAAAACAGACCTGTCCCTCCTTGAGGCACATGGCTGTCTTCATACACAGACTGAAGACACACCACTTCCATAAACATCTAGTTCCTAAACATCTATCCATTATCTATACTGCTTATCCACTAAGATGCACAGGGAAGAAAGGGCCAATCCCAGTTGACTTCAGGTGAGAGGCAGCATATATGCTGAGCAGGTTGGTAATCTATCGCAGGGCTAACACAGAGACAAACAACGCTTCACACTCTTTGGACTGTCGGAGGAAACCCCGCAGAGGCACGGGGAGAACATGCAAACTCTGCACAGAAAGGCCCAGTCAGGTGGGTTTGCACGCAGAACATGACAGTGCGATGTGATGCGTTTTATTCATCTTTATTTGTCTTCTGCCACTTAATCCTGTTCAGGGTCACGGAGGGAAGCGGATGCCAATCCCAGCTGACTTCAGGCGGGAGGCGGGGTACACGCCAATCCACCGCAGGGCCAACACACAGAGAACACACGGACAACCATTCACACCGACGGGCAATTTAGAGTAGCCAATTAGCCTAATCCCCTCTGTGCATGTCTTTGGACTGTGGGAGGAAACCAGACTACCCAGAGGAAACCCTCATGGACATAGGGAAAACATTCAAACTCCACACAGAAAGAAAGGCATCCAGGTCAACCCAGGGCTCGAACCCAGGACCTTCTTGCTGTGAGGTAATAGTGCTAACCACTTAGTCACCCGTTTAAAAAAAAAACAAATGCTCATTCTCAGACCCTGTAACAGGGCTTTAGCTTAATGGTAGTCATAGACCCTGGTCCTTTGGTACTAATGTGAGGAACTAGTGTGTAAAGCCTTTGGATAATGTCATCTGCCAAATGTTGTATGCTGAGCTCGGGTTACAGTCTCTGCAGAGTTTTCCGTTTTCTCTGTCAGTACAGGTTTCCTCTGTGTTCTCTGATTTCCTGTGACCTTCCAGAAAAAAACCATGCACATGAGGGAGATACATTCAATTAATACTAGGTGCGAATGTGTGTGTGTGTGCATGCACAGTTCTGAGTGATAGACTGGCATCCCATCTTGTCTCGTGGCCAGTGTTCCTAGGATAGGCTCTGGATTACATTACATTACATTACATTACTGTCATTTGGCAGACGCCCTTATCCAGAGTGACTTACATTTTTTTTTAACTCATTTATACAACTGAGCACTTGAGGTTAAGGGCCTTGCTCAAGGGCCCAACAGTGGCAGCTTGGCGGAGCTTGGATTTGAACTCCCGACCTTCCGATCAATAGTCCAACATCTATCAATTCAATATGATCCTGACCAGAATGGCTGAGGATCATCAGCATGGTGATGAAAATATTCCAGGTTTATGTATAATAAGAGGGAGAATCAAAAAGTAAAGGCAAAATACATTTCGCAGCTTTAATAGAAGTAAGTGGGAGAAATTCGCATTTCTTGTATAGTTCAACTAGCTTCTGGATTTCTGCAGAGAAGTGTTTCGGCTGCTCTCGAAGCCAGGTGAGCCCCGCTTCCTTTACTTCATCATTACAGGTGAAGCTGCGACTGCACAGCGCCTCCTTCAGTGGACAGAAGATGTGATAATCGCCCGGCACCAGATCCAGGCTGTAAGGAGGGTGTGGAAGCCACTGGAACCGTTGCACTGTCTGAATTGTTGATGGTGCTGTACGAGGACGTGCATTGTCATGGTGCAGCAAGACTGCTTTGGACAGCATTCCTCTTCTTTTGCTGTGAATTGCAGGTTTAGGTTCATTTCACAGCAATGCACAGGAATTTGCACTGTTCATTGTTTACCCATGCGCTTGGAAATGCTCCAGAATAGGAACCTTCATGCCCCAAAAGAACGTTAACATGATTTTTTGGGGGAGGACTGACTTTTGAATTTCTTCTTCAGTAGAAAAGATGGATGTCTCCACTCCGCTATTGTCTTGTGCTCTCCAGGTTATCGCACTTTTGGCTTTTTGATTTTCCCTCGTGTATAGCATTCTACATGTGCATCGAAAACAACAATAGTCTCAATACTTGTGCTGAGAGAGAGAGAGATAGATAGAGAGAGATAGACAGAGAGAGTGTTTTAGAAATTTGGCTTGCTGTAAATAAAGCAGCTGATCCCAGCACACTTGTACGCTATGGCTACATGAGCGGGATACAACGGCTCTTTGGAGCTTTTAAGCTTATCTACCACTGCCCCAAGAGCAAGTCAGAGGGTTCTTGCCCAAATTTAAGTACTCTAAAGAAAAGGGGTATGGGAACAAAAAAAAAGCAGTAGATATGGAGGAGAGAGAAAGAGAATTAGGGGTCATTGTTTCGCTGTGTTTCAGAGGGACCCTGTGGTCACTTTCCCAAGTGGGTTTGGTTTCCCATAAAGGGGGAGGGGATCAAGTTCCCATAACACAATCCTTCTTCTTGAAGAAATCGGAGATAACACTCCACACCTCCCTATCGGTCCCCTTTTTTAATGCCTAGCTGACAAATTACTTCTTGTTGCGCAACACCTCAATCCTGCTTGCCTTCAGGGTGTCCCAGGATCCAAAGGAACATCTTGCTTGCCTTGACTTATTTCTTATAAACTCACACATTTGCATTTATTCACTTATCCAACATGTCACTATTTGTCACTATTTGCCAGCATGGCAGAATCCAGTTTAAGCATTAAACCAAAAGCAATGACTTAGAATAAAGTTAGACTTAAAGCACTGTTAAAGGAGGCAACACTGATGCCAGTGCCAAAGATCATGTTTCCAGTAATTGTCCAGAAAATAATGCGAGATATTTATAAGAAGACCTGGAAGCCAAAGGGTTGGAGCACGTGCTAGTAGTCAGGAATTGCACAAATGCCAGTCATGGATTAGTCAAGCAAGGTGGAAATAATACCGCAATTTTAGTCCAGGTATAATTTGCATTCGCCTGCCATGTCGTGTGAGTGAGTACTTAACAGCGAAGAATTCTGCTCATCAATCACCTCTGCAAAGTAAGAGTACAGAAACGGGGAACGCTGCTATGCAGAAATACACCCACCCACTCTCAGATGATCTGCAGAGCACAACCTGGGATATCAATTCCACCAACGCACAACCACACGTCTGGGTATGTTCACTGAACATAAGGGAACGAAGTGTCACGACTACATGCCCGACATGATGGCGTTCTCAGCAGGAATGGAATGAAGCAATTGCTCAACTTGTATAGTTGCTAGCGTTTAGTGCTTGTTAAATAATCCTCAACAGTAAAGACATATATCCATTCCTTAAGCTTATTTGCCTTGGAACGAACATGTGCAAACATCAGTGGGGCATGAAATCAGGCTCATTTTCATAAGAGGACAGTATAAATTTACCTACCAAAGCAGCACAAGTTCAGGAAATTAACAGATAACTCATAGATTACTTACGCAGATTTTAATTCAATATACAGCTAAGTGCAAGTTTCCTTAGGATAAAATAAAGAAAGAGATAAAGAGAAGACAAAAATATAACACCTTAGTACTAGTTTTAATAGTATTAGCAACATTAACATACAATTTAAATCCAACATGTCTTCCTTATCTCCTTATCTCATTTCAGCTCTAGTTTCCCACGGAAGGATGAGGATCCCATCAGTCCCGATTTGGAAAACATCAAAATAGTTTTGAAGCCATGAACCAGCATCTGGTGGAAATTCACAATGTAATACAGAGCACACAGAAGGCTGATTTGTTAGGATCACCGCGGTCGGATTAAAACATAACCCGTTTCGCAATATGATTAATAGCTAGCCTAAAGGAAACATATATGAATGTTATTTGTCATGCTCAGCCGTCAGTGGTAATATATCTGTCACGCAGGTTGATGTATGACGGTATGTATGTTTGAGCGTTACATGAAAGGTCTAGAAATTGCTCTGCGATATGAACAGCTGTCCGCTGCCACCTGTGGGCCACGAGAACACGGGCATGCTTGGTGTTTACAGTCCATATGGCAATCAGTTGTGTGCTCTTATTTCTGTATTTTGATTTCATACACGGAGATATCATCATTGGAATGCGAGACATCTGTAGCTGTTAACTGCACATCAACGTACAGCGCGAACAACGCACCGTTTTAAATAGTGCTCTACAGTGGGGCTGTATTTTGACAAACTATTTAGCTTGGTAGGAGCAATACCAATTTCCCACCCTTATTATTGATGTGTGGTTCAAAAACGTTCCAGCATGGCCTAGACAGAAAGGGTTAAATAAATATATTGTCCATGGGCCAAATTCAAACTAGCGCCACACCTTTGACTGGAATTACAGTAGCACTGTGAGTTGATATTTACTGTACGTTTGCACCATAGTGCTGTTAAATGCTTGATTATGACCGGTGAGAAATAATTAGAAATAGGTTTTTTTTTTATTATATAATTGGATATAATGATCACATTTGTATTGTTTGAGAACACGGGTCACCAGGTCATTTTCATCAGAGATAAATGTATGTATGTATGTGTGATTTCAAACCTGGCTTTAGTTTTTGTCTAGCACGTCTACTTCTTGTGATGAAGGAAATGATGTATTGCATGATATTCGGTATAACTATCCCAAGTATGTTTGAAGATTTCATGCCTGTTGTTTGTATAGGGACACTTTACTTTTTTAATGCAATAAAATACTCAGAAAGTACAACCATTTTCACTCAAGTTTACATCAGAATGTCAGAAATCCCTCGTCTCTTTCATTGTGTCGTAGAAACCTGGAACCATGACAAACTCCAGAATAAACGTTTACCAGTAAACAATCCGGTGATTACCTGATTATGCAAATATTGAGATCTGGATTCTGATTGGTCGTTGACAATGGCCGACTGCTGCTGGATGCCGTACCGTGACAATCCAGACAGAGCTTACGTGAGAAAATCATACTCTCAGTGTGTTTGAAGTTGCTGAAAGACACCGTTCTGTATATCTGTGCTACCATGTGTGCCTATTTGACCTTGCACTGAAGATACGGAAGCATTTACTTGATTGGTGCGTTGGTGCGTACGTTTCGGTAAAACCCGCATGCAAGTCCCCTGGAAATGAGCATCGCCCGTAACTCTCAAGTTGATGCGACTAGGAAAAAAAAATCTGAGAACAGATCTGAAATCAGTGTGAAAAACCAGTTTAGAAAAAAGTGCGATGGAATTTCTGATGATCCCCCAATTTTTTTTTTTGCTGTCCTGTATAATTTTTGATTTTGAAGTTTTCTATAAGGAGATGTTTTAACATTGTTGTCAGCTCTTATGCTCTACTACAAAAATTCAGCCTGATTTTGACACAATTTTGTCGTGTATGACAAGTTTCCTGCGCTGGGCCCCAACATGAACATCAGCAATGAAGAACACGCCTCGTAAATGTTACATAATCCAAGAAAAGCAGTGGGGTGCTTGGGACGCCCCACGACACCCGGACAAAAAGTCTAGCATGTCAAAATTTTTGTCTCATCTTGCTCGGTTGACCACGCCTACCGTGTGTTCCTTGACGTTCCTTCTGTAGCTACGATCGTCGATTTCTCCCTCCTTCCCGATAACATGCAGGAACGTGAATGATGATCAGTGATGGTCAGACTTGTAGAGTTTCCAGTCTCCTGACCAACACACAGCAAGAGTTTATGGCACAGGGATTGCCTAATCTAACATGGTGTCCATTGCAAAAGACAAAAATAACACGTAGTCTGATCCTGGCTTTAGACAGGTAGAACAGTAAGTAAGCTTATCGTCACATCTTCAGAACAAAAGAAGGACTTTTCTCCATCCCAGTGTAAACAGTGGTGGCAGTGTTTGTGAAGCAATGAACCAAACACATGAATGGCAGCCAACGTGAAACATACTCTCCACTGTCACAAGAAGTTTGATTTATCATCAGTTTTCATGCAGTTCCCGCTGTTTCGACTATTTTCCTAAGTACCACCATCTTCACTGTGTTCCTAGCTGTGAAAATCAAAATCAGAGAATGGGGTCAGTACAGGATGCTAAGGAGTTGTCTGACCTGCCCCCTAGTGGACAGAGCATTTCATTTGCAGATGTACGTAGGTAACGTACAGTGCACTCGCCAAGTACGTTAAGTGTTCATCAGGTACAAACAGGGCTAAGAGAGTGGAACAACATCCATTTCAGGGCTTCAAAAATATATATATAGTGCAGTAAATGTCTAGTTATATAGAACAGAATAGTGCAGCATGACAATATTGCAAGTAAGGTATTTTTTCAAAGGTATCCTTATGAAGTACACCGCTACAGGTGGAGAAATATCTTTAAAGCAAAATGAATATGATAAAACAATGACATCATTGGGATCTATGTGTAGAAGTAAATGTTGGTAATAAATAGTGGAAGGTGACATCCAGGGGCTCATGCATAAGGACAAGTCTTATAAACGTCTGTCATCAATCATGTTCAAGTTTAGGAACTGACCTGCAACACTCTCCCCCTCTCTCTCTCACACACACACACACACACACACACACACACACACACACACCCTCCCTCTCACACTCACACACTCTCCCACACACACACTCCCACACAAACGCACACACACT
>JAQMCW010000018.1:4836286-4850653 GCA_030068335.1 Chrysichthys cranchii
TATCTAAGGTAAGTGGCCTCTTCTTCTTCTCAGCCCCAGCCTTGCTCCTCACTTTCTTAGGACCCATGATGAAAATAAGGGTACAGGACAGATAAAGTTCCAAAACGGCACAAAGAACACAAAACGACACGAGAAATGCTGCAGTGATACTTACTCTTTGAGCTCGACACGTGATCTGGAGGTCGGCTTGGGGCAGACAGGGACACGGGAATGCGTAATGGCGGCGGGTCGCATGAAACGTGATGAAATCGCCAATGTCGTATCACAAAAAACTGTCATATCCCAAAGCAAAAAATAGCCCGACATCAAGTGTCGCAACCGGGGTCGGTTGTAAGTCAAGGTCCCACTGTATCTCCAGAGGGCTACTGAATTCTCGGTTGAGATCACGGGTGTATAAAGGCAAATCACGGTTTATATTAATGCAGCCGCTGCATTGGAAAAAAATGAATATTCCCTGTCTTCCTATTTGTGAAATCTTTTTCCTAATACACCAACCAGGCACCAATCTCATACTAGTTCTACATGGAGTCTGTCTTGCAGTCCCTCCTTTGCAGGATTTTGAGCATAGTCCGCACATAGCAATTAGTGTAGCGTGTAATTGTAATTTATTTGGCCAGCAACTTCCAAAAGCCTCTGTTTTTGTCGTTTAAAGCTGAATTTGCCACCAACATTGTATGCACAATAGTACACCCAAGACCCACGTTCAGGCTTTGTGCTCCGAGACACTGATTTAGCTTGTTCCAGATATAGCCAAGTAGCAGGCTGCCACGTTGTTTTCTGCAACGCAAGTATGTTTGTTTGATGACCCATATTTAAATGCATACCTTCTAAGAGTTCATTTAGATTGCTGAGTAGACTCTGGAGATGGGACTATTTTTGAAGACCGGCTCTGTGTGTCAGAGGAAGCCTGTCTAAACGTATAAGCAAACATAGCGAGAAGACTTGGCAGTTAAATAATTCACCCTTCTTTCCCCCCCCCGCCCCGTCATACCACTTTTAACCAAGCTCAGGAACGGAGGCTTCTCAGACCAGGAGGCAACTTGAACTATAAAACTTTAAACCGCGCATGGAGGTGCCCAAACGTTCCAACTTCCCGGTTTACATCCTGATTCCTGCGGCCGTCAATTCACAGTAAATACTTTTCAAAGTGGCCTGAACTCACTGGCTCACTCTTCTCTGCTTGTTAGCCTCCGGTGACCTTCACAAGAGGATTCGGGCCGACATCTCTCCGGGTTAGGAAAGCACAGCCGCATGATGGGAAATGCATTCAGAAGATCTTCTGTGTATCTAAGATTCAGGATCATCGGGGTCGTGGGGAGTTTAAGACTTGCCGTTATATTTTCCTAAAGCAGGACGTAATGGAGAAGTTGAAGATTAAGTGCTTTGCTCAAGCCCTGTGGATCTCTGGTAGTTCTGGGATTTCAAAAGATAATCTAGTGATCACTAAAGCACAGCCCTAATCACCGAGTCACCACTTCTCTATTTACGGTTATAGAAACTGTAAGAACAATGGGAAGTGAATGAATTGTATGTCAGAAATAAAACTCGTGGTGTGAATGGGCTCTGGTGCAAAGTACAGTTATCACCTTGAAGTTGAAGGTTTTTTTTTTTTGCAGTAACAGTACACGCTGAGGTGTTTTGTTCCTCCTAGAACACTGTGATGTTTCTTAACCATTTCATATTGTGTCCATAAAACCAGTTAGCCGCTTATTACAGCCTCACCAGTCAGGTTTTTCTAAATAACAAATTAAGGTAAGGTCCCGTATGTAGGATTCAACCACCTGAATGCCCCACACTTACCCCTCCCTTTCCAAGCATCTATTAGAATGTACGGTGGCTGTCAGGAACCCGTAGTATACTTCCAATTACTAATATTCCAGCTCCCTTGCTTTTTCTGTGCTAAATGATGAGCATGATCCCACAATTTTTCAAACACCGATTCCTCTTCTTTCTTCTGTCACATCTTTCCTTCTTTCTTTCTTCCACTTTGTCATCCTTCTGGTGCTTCCTTCTGGATTCACGCTGCCACTTGTATAAACACAAAACCCTGATGGTGCTCTCTAGAGGTTTGTCCGTTCTGGGTTACTGTAGCGGCGCAACATGGTGGCTCCGAAGAGGTGGACCCGCGCCCTATGTAGATATAATGGTCTCGTTCTAACTCAAGGACACATAACGATTCATAGTTACAGGTTATATACATTATACTTATGAATTCCAGAAGTATGTAATGACACAGGGTTAGGGTTGGGAGGGGGGTGACACCGCAGCTTCTGGTGGTGTGAAAAATCCTCTGACCTGAAGACTTTCCCGTGGCAGAAATAATCCTAACCTAGCATTGTAAGAGAGCACTAACCCTGGTGTGATACACTTGGAGGCCTCTTCTGCATACATGAACTGGCAGATGGCAATAATTCATTAAAGTAAAGTAATGGCAGTGGAGACTGAGTACACGAACCCTCCCACCCAGACAGCACGGCCAGTTTATCTCTCTTTACACCCAGCCATGGATGGCTGTGGCATTCTTCCTGATCTCCTGTCCATACACCACTTTCCTGTTGTGCCACCTCATTTAGGGATCCTAAATAAAACCGATCAGTTCATTATTACATTAAGTTTACACGGATCGTCTGCCGTACAAGTCTGTGTGAACGAGATGCTACTGCAGAAACAATAATATTGATGAAGAAATGCATCAATGTAAACCTGTGCACTATTGTCAGGTGTTCAACAGCATTGGGTTAGAAGAGATCATGGAGGGAGCAATGATGGGTGAGGACTGGGTGCGTGACGAGGGGGGGGTTAACTGGTCCTTAAATGCTCACTGTCTTTTAGAGAGAGAGAGAGTGTGTGTGTGTGTGTGTGTGTGTTTATGACTAGGATTTGCCAGGTCTCCCAGGAGGCATGTCTGAATCTAGCAGAAATGCCTTCACTAAGAAGAGGAGTTGCCAAGGCTGGCTTACTTTACTGCGTGTGTTGCTGTGTGCGTGTTTGCATGGTTTACCATTAGGAACTGGGAATCCCATACATACAGAGCTCACATGCCCTTAGGACAACTGAAGAACTGTTCTTTAGAAAAGATCTGTATTTTAAACAAGTCATTTAGTGCAAGTTATTGTTCATGGATGTTCTTTTATTATAACAATTAACAAAGATGTTAAAATAATGCATGCTATGGTAATGAAATGGAGACTGACAGGATAATGACAAAAAAAAAGAAGTGGTATCTCTTCTTTTTTTTTTTTCTTGTTTTATTTTTTTTTAAGCTATTTTAACAATAACATATTTGTAGCTAAACGAAATGCTTTTTAATAAATTTTTAATTGTAATTCTGATACCATTTTATAGGAAATTTAGCTGGTAGGTTTTACTGAGCATCTTGGAGAATCTCGGAGAGTTCTTCTGGGACATTTGGAAATCTAACAGGTTTTTGAACTGACTCAATAATGCAGAATTTAAATAATAAATATCTATCACAAAATTTGGACTGAAGAAATAGGGTGCCAAGACTTATCCAGATTTAACACAATTTGTCGGGTTTGTTTTTTTGTTTTTTATAAACGTCTAACATCTTGTGAATCAGTTTATACGACCCTTTATGTCAGTGGTTCTTAAACTTTTTTGGACGCGACCCAGATTCAGGTCCGGTGGGTATGTCGCGACCCAACCCCCCCGCGGTGAAATGTTGCGGGGTGGGGGTGGGGGTGGGGTGTTGCGCGCTGTTATAATCTGGCGACCGGGGGGGGTGCGCGCGCTGTTAAAATTTGGCGACGGGGGTGCGCGACGTAAAAATGTTGCTAGCGGGGGATGTTTTTTCTCTAAGAAAAATTTTTTCTTTTTTTTTGTCATGCCCTCGCGACCCGTTCTGGAGGGCCTCGCGACCCATTTTTGGGTCGCGACCCATACTTTAAGAACCCCTGCTTTATGTGGAACATAAAGAGCGGGGGGAAAAAAGCTTGACAAACGATATAAAGTGGCCTTTTTTAAAAAATGTTTTTTATTTTATTTATTTATTTATTTTTAATCGCTTAAATAAAACCAGGCTAATAAATAAAGTAAACTAAATCATGCAAGGCTTTTTATGAATGTGCCAATCTGGCAACTCGCCTCCAACAAGCTCATTAATGGTTTATAAATTTACCAAACATTTTATTTAAAGCATCTTACAAGAAGCCAAGCATAAATCTGGGGTCAAACAGTGGCTCTCTGGTTAAACCTACAAGGAACTGAACTTACAACCTTCTAGTAATTAGTGCAGAAATGTAACCTCTGAGATGCCTTCAGGTTTTGCTTGAGTTCAGAATTACATTAGTAGTGTAACGTGTTTTGTTCTCATTAGACCTGATAATGTGGAGTTTGAATCGTGGTTATGATGACCTTAAATTGGTTTGCCAGCTTTATTAGATATGAACTTGGCTTCCTCATGTGTGCATGTCTACGTTTGAGTACAGTTGAGCTTGTTTGTGTGTTTGGTCCAGTGTGCAAGAGAGTAATACATAGCTTGGGGTTGAGTAGTGTGATTCTACCACGAATGTAACGTGCATTAAAATCTTCTGTTTAAAAAATGACTTTAATTATAGAAAAATTAAACTAAATGAAATAATGTTATTCTATGCTTTATTAACACACATAAATCCATCATGCAGTTTAAACGCATGTTTTTGAGGGCTGAAACACATTAACTGTATTTACATTCATTTCAATGGGAAAAATTGATTTGGGTTGCGAACAGAGTCTCGGAACGAATTAAGTTCATGACCAGAGGTTCCCCTGTATTTGTCGTTTTAAGTTAGAGACATCAAGTGTATATTATAGTCAGAAAAAAAATCACTTTGAAATTTTTTTTGTAATGTATTTATTTATTTATTTATTTATTTGACATTTACAAATTTTAATGATCTGTTACTTTTAGTCACCTAGCATAAGTCTGTCAGCATACTAGGGCCGTTCAAAGGAATTTCACTGTTTTAAATATGACTTGAATTTGCATAACGTTTGCACACTCAAAGGTGGAAATCCATGTCCGTACAGTATGTTTTACTTTAAGTCATCTAACGCACGTCTGCAAAAACATTTCCCATATGTTTTCCTGCAGACAAGGCTAGAAAGTAGCCTAAATTAAAGCCTTTTCCTATAGTTTTAAAGCAATATATTTCTGACTTCTTAAAATACTGATGCAAAAGTGCTTAACTGACAGAAGAATGTCTGTTTAGTTATTTTTGGCTGTTTTCCAGAGTTCCGAGTTCAGAGCGACATCTGACCGGTTTTCTCCGACCACCACACATGACCTAAGGAGTGAAGAAAACCTTCAAATGCAAATGATTACATAATGCAACTCGGACTGAAAGGCTTCACCGTTTAATCCAAGACATAAACAATAAGAGAGTTCGGGTCGTATTGTGTAAAATTGTGCACGATACCAGTCAAACAAACCCAGAGTCGATCCTGGGTTGGAGTGGAATCGGGGCTTAGTGTAAAACCACCCTTGAGGGTGAGAGACACTGACAATATAATGAGGATTTGATTGTTAGCAGTGCATCTGCATTGTTTCGTGATTGCAGAGACACTGGGTTCTTCTGTTGCTTGTTTTCCGTGTGGGTGTTTGAGAGAGACGGAGTCTGCAGGGCACATGGTTGGGCTCAGATTTTATGGGATTCTTTACAGCTGAGCATGTACCTACAGCTGGTTTATGTTCATCTTGTTGAGATGAGCGTAGGCTTGGGTTCCACCAGGACCTTTTGGATTAATATTTGAAAGGACAAAGAATTAAAATGGCATAGCATGAAATGGATTAGCATGCGCTGGGGTATTGTTTTGCTTTGAACGAGCCTGTACAATTTGTATGTTCGGCTATTGCTAATCACCATCTTGCTTGAAGTAGGAAAAGGGGCTTGTCAGGAAGGTCCGTGTCGGCCAGCAGAACTCTGCTCATCACAACTTGCTTATGGATAGTAAAAAAGAGTGGACGAAGCCACTTCATAGAGTTTGAATGGAAAAAAAAAGTGAAGGCGACTTCCTAGTGAGCCTCTTGCTGACCATTTGTCTACTGCGCAGCTGAAGGCTCAATTTCGATGACGTAAAGTTACATAAAGAGACGGGGAGCTGCATCACCACATGTAGAAGCCACGCCCCAAAATGACATTTTGCTTATTTAATGCAAAAGTGCAATTAAATCTGGATTATTTACATGCATCTGAATGGCCAAGTTTTATCATAGCTTCAATCCAACAAAACATCACTGCTTGCTGAAAAAGTTTTTCAGACTTTCCCCGAGAGCTTATTATCCTAACAATATGGTTGTGCAGCTGTATTGTGCAGTTTTGTGACGTCATTTTTAGCATAATTGGGGGGAAATGTTTATTACGTTGCCATGAGGCAAGTTGTGCGGTTATGGAGCCGGTCATACAGCACGGTGGTGTTTGATGTCAGAAAAAGCCAAAAATGAAAAGTTAAGTCAAGTCAATGAAGGCTAAGGCTAACTGAGCCTCTCATTAGCCCGTGGGCATGTACGCCTTCGGATTCTCAATTACCATGTTCGATTAGCCAGTTTACTAGCATACCAGCTACTAAATCGCCCCAGTTTTTAGGGTTAAAACTAGTAAATTAAGTAATAAATCTAAAAGTAGTTTATTCTTTTAGTATATTAAATAATATTCCAATGCATTCCAATACTTAATTGATCTGAAGTAACTGAAATGCATAAGGTATCTGATAGACCGATGACAATACATGACCAACATTTTCATTACATTTTTTTTTTTTTTGGCTAAATGACCCTTGTCCTACTTCATGTTGTAAATAAATGCTTGCTATTTTGTATAGCTAGTAATTTTGCCTAAATATAAAAAATATCTGTTTTTACGTGATCTGCACATAGTTGCCATCAGCTAGTTAGCTTTCAGCAGGTTTCTCGCAGGATTAGTACTGAGCTACTGTAATGAAACTTGAGTAGCATGTTCATCTCTGGGCTCTTTGCGCTATGTAACTTGGCCCGAGTTGGCCACTGGGTGCTACTTGCTAAGGATGCTTGGACCCCATAGGTCACTGCTTGTGACTAATTTCAAAATTGGGAGATTGTTTTGCTCTATTGCACAGATACACGCGTGCACACACACACACTCCACTAATAAGTCCATTAGTGTGTGTGTGTGTGTGTGTGTGTGTGTGTGTGTGTGTGTGTGTGTATTCAAACACCACCACTGATGTACATTATTTGTGATTTTACAGTACAGGGATTTTCTCTTCTCCAGCATTAAATCAGAGAGACAGGAATCCGCACACTCCCCTGACTTCATGGAGAGGTGTATATTTCTGTACTCCTTCAAGGTACATTTTGTGTGGGAGATGTGCTTGGTCCGGGCCTAAAAATGTTCGCGTTCCAAATCAGATCCAAGATTCTTGCCTGTGGAAAGTGTCTGCAAAACAGCTGTGCATCGGCAGACTGCTCAGATCTTGCCTTTACGACTGAGAGTAAGGCCAAAATGTCATATTTCAACCATACTGCTCCACGTTGTTTGCGATGTGTGTTAGTTTGATCAGAAGGATTTCAGTTTGTTGCATCATGCGAGTGTCATGACTAATGCAGAAATGCAGAAACACTCATCTGGAGCGTGTTTGGACTGCTCAGGATTCAGTAGTATTGAATCAGCATATTAGTGCATTGCAAAGTCCAGTATTGCAATAACGATTGGCAAATAACTCATGACCTGGGTCGACCCTGCTATTGGTTTTACTACGTTTGGAGTCTTTGTTGGTTGATTTTTCTTTTTTTTCTTTTTCTTTTTTTAAAGTTTGTTTATTATATTTTTTTAAATTTTTGTTTAATAGTGTTCTGCATTTTGCCCCCAATCAGTCTATCTTCTTCTATCAGCCTGTGTCCCTCTTTCTTCCATATCTTGGTTAAGAGCCACAGACGAGTGCAAAAGTTTGCATACCATCGACAAGAAATGTATAACTTGGTTTCTGTAGAATTTTTGCACGTCCAGTATACGTTCATTTTAATGAATGTAATGCACCGCCCCGATGAATGTGAAAAGCGCCTGAATGGGGGGGCAGGGAGAAACCTCCTAAAAAGCCAGTCTTGATGCCCTTCAACCTCTTTCTGAGCTTTCCTTGCTGCAGATGAATATCTTTCTAAAATCGTTAGTTTTTTTTTTTTTTTAAAGACGTACATTTTTATAGTAGTGGAATGTTTTTCTTTTTTTCCACTTAGAAACTATACATATTCTTAATGTGTTTATTTATTTATTTATTTATTTATTTATTTATTTATTTTTACATTAAATAAACGCAATTTGACCTTCTGTTGCACTTCCAGTTCATAAGCAAACCGCAAGTTTGACTATCTCTCGGATGAGCGTGTTGGTCCATCGATTCCTCCTCACTCTTTTATGTAAGACTGAAGCGAACTGTAGCATTTCTTCTTTTTTTTTTTTTTTCAGCCCTGTGAAACAGGAGGGAGTGAGGAAGCACATAAAAAGAACTTTGTTGAGCAGCCAGCACAGGCTATGAAAAGCTGCCTTCAAACACAATTTAGGAAGTTGTTCCTGCATTTAAAAAAAAAAAAAGTGCTCTTTTTCGTGGCAGAGGAACAGAAAGCTGTGGAACGGGATGTTCAGTAGCGAAGAAAGGTCCGGTGTCTCGAAGCTGCCTCGCCGCAATACAGATCTGCCTCATGTGCTTCATATGTGAAATGGATCTTTTTTTTTTTTTTTTTTTTTCTTCACTTCAAATCTTGTCAGTTTGTTCACAGAATCTCCGATGTCTAGGATTTGTATATTGTACGCACACACACGCACTGCATTTTGTTCATGCTGTGCTCATGTCTGAATCACACCGAGCCGTCCTCTAGATTATGCACTGATAGGGCTGAACGGAGGCATCGGAGGGGGGAAATCTTTCAGGCACTCCACATTAATCCAACGCCTGAAGTGCGTTTTGCCACCCGCTAATCTCCGACGAGTGATTTTTAGCGAGGCGGGGAATATTTGAGCAGCTCGGCTGTCTCTGTGCCTCCATACCTCTTTAGTCTTCGTCTCCTTTCGTGCCCCCTAAATATCTCTCACGCCTAGCACTCACCATGACGCCTCTACTCGTTACTCATTACTTTCCTTGAAGAGTCAGGGAGTTCCTCCTCAACAGGACAAGCCGCCCAAAAAAGCGTGATGCGGAAAATGGGGACAAAATTGATCGGTAAGGTAAAATCCAGTGTTCGAGATCTGTTTTAGAACCTGCGCTGTTGAATTCTTGATTCTGGTTGGTCAGAAGACCTTGACTGGGTTTTTTTTTTTTTCTTTTTTCTTCTTCTTTCTATTTTCTATAACAGCAGCAATAAACAGCTATAACAGCTGACAGTAATTATGGTTGTAAGGCAAATCACAGGTTTATATAAACACACTCCTTCTGAGATGTTATTATTTCTACCGTACCGGCTATATGATGGACGAGCCATAAACATAAACAGGTTAAAAAAGGTGCATAAAAAACTTGTTGAAAAGGTGAGGTTTTCCATGAGGGAGGACGTTTCCAAGCAATCTCCAGTCTCAGTGCATTCTTACAATCAGTAGGTTTTTCACCACGGGAAAGTCTTCACGACAGAGGCACGCAAGTTTTCGCATATTCCCCTTGACGTGAAAAGCCGCAGTTTTACCTTGTTATCTTCAAGAAAGAGAAAAAGAGAGGCTGGTGAGAGAACAACTGTTGCTGGATATAACACGTTGGACTTTCCAGAATGTTAAACATGGCTATAAATGGATAAAAAAAAAAAAGTATATTTCTTTCTTTAATGAATTAAAAATTGCAACCGTTTGTGAAAAATAATCAACGAAGGACTCGTCATGCCACTCTATGCTCCGTTGTGTTATATTCCATACTAACAAGGTAATCACTACATATATGCGCATTTCAGACAAAATCACTGTTAACGTTGGCATCAAGGCATAATTCAGTTTATATTTGATTATTCAGACGGGCACAAAACAAACCTCATCCTCTGCAAGCTGTTTGTGTGCGACTGCCATCATACTCCTTCCCTTGCTGTACCCTCGCGCGTTTAGTCGTCCGCATACAGATGATAAATGGCAGAATCACCTTGCCGTCGAAACCGCTGTTTTTCCATGGCGAGAGAACGTTCCCGCTTTGGATTTCATGCCTTGCAGCTGAAATGAAAGTTTAATCAAATGCAAATTTGACCCCATTTGCAGCTTACCTTTCGAAGCTCAAACACCGAGACAAACCGCTGAATGAGGTGTGGCAATAAGCATGGAGAGGAAAAAAAAAAAATGTTTTGCAGCACTGAATCATTTACGCATTTACCAGAACACACGTCCCAGAGAGAGAGGCGTGATCGACGTGCCAGTCAGTGCCTGTGACGGTGTGGTCTTTTTACTTGTGAGACTAAATGAAAAAGTGGCCTGTGTCCCTGTGAAAGGGCATGGCCTTTGCATGTTGCTACCAATCAAGAAGGTGTGGTTTCTGCATTTGTCAGTCCTAGAAAACTAGCTATGACTACCGATAATTTGGTGGACATGGGTTGGGTCTGGTGACCAGAAAGTTGTGAGTTTGAGTCCCTAAACTGTGTCCGTCTTGTTTGTCTTGGAAGAAAGAAGGCGTGGCCTTTGTGTTTCAAGCTTTGTTGTGGTCCTGGTGCTTGACAGGCTCAGTGTAGGTGGTGTGGTGTTGATGGTCCCGTCCAGAACAGTGACATTGGCATGGGTGTTGGGTTTGCCAAGCTAAGTGAGAGGGGTGTGGATAATGGTCCTGTTTAGCCCACTATAGGAGTGGCCTATGTTACTGTTCAGTCCAGTGAATTGCTGGCTTATAAATGATCAAGGACTTTGAACAGCTATATAGGAACCACAGCGTGATGATGGGATTCTAAAGCCACTGTCCTTTATCCAACTACGTGAAGTTGTGAACTCACAACCGGAACAAGTGCATTAAAATCCATTTGAGTTCTTCCAAAGTGGAAACCAAATTGTTCCCTGTGCTGGCTGACTCACGCGGTTATCTCTCCGCTCTTGGGCCTGTTTCTGATGATTCACCGTGTGGAAGAAGGCCGAGGAAGGGGCAGCCATTCCTATTTATAATAGCAATTCTTATGCATTTTATTTCTATAGAAAGTTTTTATAGAAAGCAACTCGCTCACCTCCATTAGTGAGTCAGCGAGAAGAACAATGTGCGCATTGGAACCTGGCTGCATCTCCGTACAGCCGCGTAGATGCGACCTTTCGATGGTTTCTGCTTATCTCTCCGTCTTGTTTTTCTCTGCTCTTTTATCACTTGGTCTGTTTTTCCTCTTTTGAGCATCCTTACGTTCTCTGCCCACTGAAACCAAACTCTTATGTCGACCTTCATCTCTCGGAAACCGAAGCCTCGGTCCTCATATTTCTGTACACTACAGGATGCAGTGCCTGAAACTGAAAAATAGATCTTTTGCCAAACGTTTGTATTACACCAAAGATGGTATGTCCCTGGATTCTTCTACTAAATGAATTATATGACAAACGTATATAGTGTATCTCTCTCCATCTATCTATCTATCTATCTATCTATCTATCTGTATAGAGAGAGATGTAGCTATAGATATATAGAGATGGATGGATATATCTGTTTGTGGCATATCATGGTACAAGCAGTTTGCTTGTTTTTAAAAAACAAAAGCAAAAACACTTCACGATGATGAACTGAGTAACTTGGGTGGCTAAACATCAAGGCATTTTTTTCACCTAGCATTTGTAAGCTAGCTTTGTTGTAGAAAGTTGCCTCGTCTTAGATATTTAGCTTTAGATTTGGACCTTTCTCTTATGCTAGCTAGCTAATATTCATGTGGAGCTATAGGGAACTGCTAATAAATGTTTGATATTGAAGTTTTAGTGAAATCCCCTATAGGTTTGATTTTTTTTTTTCCTCTCTTATAAAACAGACACCATTTGCTATGAATGTTGAGTGGAATAGGTTGCAATGCTAACGCTAGCTTGAGGCTGCTTTGCAGGATGCAAAAGAGAACGAAGACACTGTATGTTTCACAGTAATTCCATGTAAAGAAATGAACAATAAACCTTTTAATTATCTCCGCAGAAATATTTAACCCCTTCTGGAGACTGTAATTTTATTTATTTATTTATTTGCTTTTTACATTTGTCAGACTAATCAGAAATGATGGAATTTAGCATTTCTATGTAGCATTTTTAAAAAATATATATATTAGCTAGGTCTGTGAAACAAAACTATGTAATATTATAAAATGTTTAAATATTTAATATTTATTCCTATTTGTGAACTCGGATTCAACACCGCTGTGTTTGGCTTGCAGTTTGTTAGAAAACCTGTATACTGTGATGTACATCTCCAGCTATAATGCTATTTTGGTCATGATATCCAGCCGTAGTTCAGCTGTCTCATTAGAATTCATCCCCTGCTCAATATCAACAGCGCGATTTAGTGTAGAGCCGCTAAATCTTGCGGAAACACGCTTAAGCCCTTAGGAAATCTCTAATGTCACTTAATGTGCTTCAGATGTGACAAACATAAAAATCGCACCTCGGCTGACGTTCACATCGATTTTAAACATGGCAAAGAAAAAGGAGCTCTCTTTTAGGGGTTAGGAGAAGGAATTTTCATTACACGTCAAAGGCAGTAGATAGGAAAAGATATCCCAGATAATTCTGCTTCCAGTAGACATGGTTTTGGATGAATATAGAAAATCGACTGTAATCAGGCGTGTCCTGAAGATGGCTCAAAAAAAAAAAAAGAATCGTGGTACTGCCAAAGAATTGCAGGATCTTGTGTTTTGAAAGCTGGAACAAAAGCAGACGTTCAGACTGAAATGAAAATATACAACAATTCATTTTTTGGCTCCTGAGTGGCAAAACAGAAAC
Source organism: Chrysichthys cranchii (assembly GCA_030068335.1). Lineage (NCBI taxonomy): Eukaryota > Metazoa > Chordata > Actinopteri > Siluriformes > Claroteidae > Chrysichthys > Chrysichthys cranchii. The sequence goes on from JAQMCW010000018.1 coordinate 4,849,162, forward strand.
TCATTCACCCTATTGTCTGGAGAACGCGAGTTTGAATCCTGACCGTGCCAAAGCCATCCATGACCAGGAGTCAAGGGAGTAAAAATTATTTATGCCAATGAAGATCTCCAAATATATCTCAGTCTTGCTAAAGATAATGCATCAGAAACATATTACTGGCACTAGATCGTTAAACCGTAGTCTAAAATGAATTTCAATAAACTTATCCATGTCGTATATCCTCTTTCCTTTTTTTAATAAATATATATCTTGTTTTAAAAATAAAAAAAATATTCAGCCTGGAACAAGAAGGGCCGTGTGTATGCCTTACTGTGGAAATCTGAAGTGACTTTACAGTCCTCCTGTATTATGAATTAGTAATGTTAAGCCTAAATAATCAGGTAAACATTTATTTGGAAAAGAAAACATGCTTTATACCGTGTATACAGAACATAAATCATGTATTTCATTCTCGCCGAAGCCGTAACCAACATTTTTTATTTATTTTCCCCCCCTCAGCTTAGGATCTCATTCTCTCACAACCTGTATCCAGACTGATTTATTTATTCAGCCAATAAAATATTAATGTGTCTAGGGGGGAAGTCCGCTTTCCTGCAGCATCCAAATGTAATCTACAAGGAGATGGATATGTAAACACACACACACACACACACACGCAGCCCTTCCTACAGCACTACCTGATCTGTAAACACACACTTGTCGCTTATCCATAACGACTTTAACAGCAATAATAACCATTTCTTTTTCATGCAGGTTCGTTTTCATATCCGTCCTATCCAATCCACTCAGACGCACGCACACGCACGTAGTGTGTTGTAAAGATGCAGTAAAATTTCATCTCCAAACATACACATGCCCAGCACTGAAATTCCATTTATTTTCCACACACACGCTCAAACACTCAAATGTTGTGAAGGCCAGCCAGGGCACCATCCTGCAGAGTACAATCAATCCACAGTAACACCTTTTGCGCTCTCCACAACCCATTTTCCATTTGTGAGTGGACACACACACACACACACACACACACGTACACACACAAAGGCTGAAATTAAATTCTTTTCTCTTCGTGTACATCATTTATAGGGTGTTATTTCTGCTTGACATGTAAACATCCTAACCAATCAACCTTCCATCAATCCGGCCGACAGTACATACACATTCTCACTAGGACCGGACAATATCGTGACTCATGAACATACCAATAGCGTGGCTATACTGTGCCCTCCAGAATTATTAGCACCCTTCAGAAAATGAGCACAAAATGACTGTATGGAAGAAATCTTACCGTATTTTCCGGACTATAAGCCGCTACTTTTCCCCATGCTTTGAACCCTGCGGTTTATGCACCAAAGCGGCTTGTCTATAGATTTTCTTCGCTAACTGCCATCAGGGGGCGCTAAAACGTAAAAGACGCAACAGATCAATGCACAGAAGAAGACGTTACTGGTAGTTTTTGGCACTTGACGCAAGAAGCATGACACGCACATTA
>JAQMCW010000018.1:4861017-4874785 GCA_030068335.1 Chrysichthys cranchii
ATAAAAGCCCAAAACAAAACAAAAGACACAGAAAGTATCAATACCAATCAGTGTTTGATGTAATCCTAGTGTATGATATCGTGTCCCGTGTCAGTATCAGGGAGTACAAAAAACAAGCATGTACTTTATTTAGCTAGGCTAGGGTGGAGGTGGACATTCTAGCCAAGTCACTCACCTTCACTAATCAGGACCATGAGTGATTATGGTAATTCTACTCACACATCCTGGAAGTGCCAAGGTACAGCAAATTGCTGGCAGGAACCTTGGAGGACTACACTAAAAACAAATTTGCTTACGGAAGGGAAATTTCTATTTGTGACACCTGATACGAAAATAAGCAGGTCAGAGCTTATTTTTAGCTTTATTTCTCAACACTGTGCTTAACACAGGGCGTAGCTCAGGGGGTTAAGACGCTGGACTACTGATCGGAAGGTCAGGAGTTCGAATCCAAGCACTGCCACCATTGGGCTTTTGAGCAAGGCCCTTAACCTCAAATGCTCAGTTGTACGTATAAATGAGTTAAAAATGTAAGGCGCCCTGGATAAGGGCGTCTACCAAATGACGGTACTGTAATACCAAACCCTACAGTTTCTTTTGATGCTATGATAAATTTACCATTTAATCTAATATCTCTTCTTGGGCTGGCAGTATGTCAGTCACTTTGCTGCGCATGCTGTCATTCCTTCTTAAGGCTCTGACTACCATATTTTCCGGACTACAGAGCGCATCGGAATATACGCCGCACCCACTAAATTCTAAAAGAAAAAAAATATTTTTGCATATATTAGCCGCACCAGACAACAAGCCGCAGATATATACGTTATGAAATGAGATATTTACACAAGAAACTTTTTATAAATGTTTATTTACATACTGTGGCGTCTTCTGCCCAACGCCGGAAGACGCCGGAAATAATCGGAGTCGACAACAGGAGTTTGTAGAAAATCTCCAAAGCAATGGCTGGGAAGCTCTTTTTATTAACAGGCCTGGTCACCGAGCAGCGTAGCTCTTAAAAGAGCAAGTGTACTCCGTATCGAGACCACACCCAACACACCACACACACGTTACACAGATCCGTACACATCCTACATGGCCGAACTGGCCGCACGTCACCCGAGCGAAACAGCACCTCAGAAACGGTGAAGTTACAACGCACACACAAAACATTCCAAATATCCCCCCAATTAGCATTACACAACATGGGACAAACTGTAACACTCTAACAATCTCTGAACACAGTTAAACACACAATAAAACACATAACTTTACACCAATGCAAGTTATGCACCCCGGTGCACAATGGGAAAAACCCCGCCCACCCCCAGGAACGCCGCTACAATACCTTAATGTGCGTGTCATGCTTCTTGCGTCAAGTGCCAAAAACTGGCGGTAATGTCTTCTTCTGGGCGTCTTTCACGTTTTAGCACCCCCTGATGGCAGTTAGCGAAGAAAAATCTATAGATAAGCCGCACTGGTGTATAAACCTCAGGGTTTAAAGCGTGGGAAAAAAGTAGTGGCTTATAGTCCGGAAAATACGGTAAACTCTCTGCAGACAATGTTTCCAGGTCTCTGAGTTAAGCCTTGTTGTTGGTATCTGCATAAACTCTAGGCCCGAGTGTGAGAGTGCTGGTTAAAGCAATGGTCCGTGACCGTTTAAGGCTGGCTGTCATCTGCCTAACTTCTGAATTGAGCCAAAATACCACTCGAAATAACTTCACATTTATACACAGTGTCCATGAACATGTAGTCCAAGTTGGGTAATGCAAGTCTTCGAACGAAAAGCCTCTGATGTATTGTAAAACCGAGCTTCTATGCTTGTGCAATTACTCTGACCTCATTACACTAAATTGCTCTCCTGGTTCACCCTGATGATAATTTGAGCGAGAATAAACAACTACTTAACCGAAAGGAGTTACAGGCAGCATCACTGCATTTGTCCATAGGAGGAGGCTGATGTTTTTCTGAGGCTTCGGTTTAGGTTTCGGAACGATGCTTGATGTTTACCGGAAGTCTGGTGAAATGTTGGTTACGGTTATGGCTTCTGCTTGAGATGGCATGATGGATGTGTATGTTCCAAATGGGAAAAAAAAAAAACAAGGTTCAACCGACTTGCTGGTTACGTCCAAATTGTTAGACGGATAATAAAAATAATGCTGATAACATTGTACAAGAACGGAAGAACAAATAAAAGCAACATTTATATTCATGCACTCGTAAATACATGAGCAAAATCACCAGGCAGGTAAACGCTCCGGTGGTATCCCGAGTCGCATATTTTGGTTTCTAGGAAATGCGGAAATGCTTTCATAATACCCTATGTGGCCAAAAGTATGCGGACACCTGAACAATCACACCCATGTGTGCGTTTTGAAAATCCTGTTCCAGATTTAGTCCTCTCTTTGCTGGGATAATTACCCTTCGCTCTTCTGGGTAGGTTCGCCTCTAAGATTGTGGAGCACGGCTATGAGGATTCGCTCATTCAGCCACGAGAGTGTTGGTGTTGGTGTTTCAGGCACCGATGTTGGGCAATGGAGGTCTGGCATGTACAGTAAGCGTTCCAGGTCATCCCAAAGGTATTCAATGGAGTTGAGGTCAGGGCTCTGTGCAGGACACTCAAGTTCCTTCAGACCAACCTTGGAGAACCATATCTTTATGGGATTCACTTTGTGCACAGAGGCATTGTCGTGCTTGAACAGGTTTGGGCTGCTTCGTCGCAGTGTAGGAAGCTCATACCGCTACAGCACACCCAGGCATGCGAGACACCTGTGTGCTTCCACGTTTGTGGCAAGAATGTGGTAAAGGTCCACGACTAGGTGTTAAGGTCAGGTGTTCGTATACTTTTGGCCATCAAGAGTATAAGAAGTAATTAATAATTAACATATTAATTAAGACTAAGCAAACGACTCTTTCTACCTGTATCTTTATCTTCTTCAAGCAAAGTTTCGAACGAATGACATTTTGTTTGTACAGTACAGTACACATGTCCTCCTAATTCTAATTAAATCTAATTAATCCACCCAGTAAAGTTGTTGTGACGTTACGCCGGTCTCACCCTGGCTGATGTGTTTAGTGCAGCAGGTGTAAGGATTACAGAATGCGATAGTTATAGTGTTGGGTTTAGTCGCAACAGCGCATAATGGCACATGCGGTGTAAACCGAGCTACATACTGGTGTTGAACCAAAGAGCAGGGGCGCATAAAATATGCATCCGAGCAACCTGAGCTATTGATTCGTCCTCCCCTGTAGCTAATTCAAAACATGAACTTTATATTTAAACGTTGCGTGACGAAAAGACGAGTTTCTGCAGACTCCAACTCCAACTGATTTTCCATCGTCAGCCCTGAAGTTGTATTAGATCTCGGTGGATAATAAAACAACATTTTCTCGGAAAATTTGAATTGTTGCTACTAAAGATTTAGACGCCTTCGCAAATGTCCATAGCGTTAGGAAATCCTGTCTTCAACCTTTCACAGAATACTAATCTGAGGTGCTTTTAAAAGCAGGCAGAGGGGAATATGATGCTTTTGGTTCATTTCAATCGAGGTCCAAGGCCAGACCACTGGAGGACATGCATATCTCCATATCAGCACCGCTACTTTTTTCATCTCACTTCTCACTCTGTCCTACTGCTTTTAATTGTCCTTTCTGGCTGTTTTGATTCGTCTGGGGTATTTCTCAGATGTGCTTTGTGCTTCGCTTTAGGATTTATGGAGTCAGCATTGCTACGCAGGTGCTGATGCATGCGTTTCCGATGTTTTTTTTTGTCGCCCCCCCCCCCTTCGCCCCTTCGTTGCAGGTTCTCCTAATAAAGCTCGGTTTCCACTCAGCGTGCTAATGTTCTCGTATTACAAATGTGAGCATGGTTTAACCTCTTTCGGTACTTTTAAATTTCTGTGTCTTATTATCCAGTAACTACTTGCAAAATGTCTTAACTGGCAGTGTGGTGCATCTGTGGGTCACTGGACTTTTATGAGGTTATTCGCAATAATGTTTTTTTTCTTTCTTTCTTTTTTTTTTATATATAAACGGAGACTATTTTAAATGCCGTTTCGATACAAATTAGTAGGTTTTGTAAAAAGAAAACAGGACTCATCCCTCTGGTCATTGTGTGCTGTAATGAGTGGCCGTCTGATGACATGCTGTCCACTCACTTGACCCTCATTACCGTACTGTATTATTAGACTGTGTTATTAAATCCGTCCCTCGTGTCTCTGTCCCTGTCTACACTCAGAAATTAACCAGGCTTCAGCCCAGCTCGTGCAAAGTGTGTGTCTGTGTGTGTCTTTGTCTTTAATTTAATTGTAGCACATCCAACATCCACTTCTTCTGGGGGTTTTTTGTTTTGTTTTGTTTGTTTTGTTTTTGTAATAGGATCGCTTTTGTTCACACTGATTTAAAATAATTGGTTTAAGGGCTTTAACGGCAGCGGCAACACAGGAAATTGAATCCCAAGCTGCCTCGATCTAATCACAGTAACATGTTTTATGTGAGGGTTTGGGTTTTTCAGTGAATATAGAGTTCGCTATATGCTTCAGTAGGGTGTTTGCAATTCTTATTGGCTCCTGATTTATACAGCTCCGAAAGCTACCCACATAATAAAACCCCTTATACCTAGATCACATCAATCTAACATCCAATGGCCTTTTGTCTCTGTGTCTATAGTCCCTAGTCTTATCTCCGTGCAGAATGAATTATTTTTTCCCGCCCCTTACTTGCCCAAGGCTCTTAAATCCAGTGAATTGTTTACCACCGTTTCACACTGCTCATTGTAAAAAGGCTCCTCAGAGGAGTTCAGATCATTTCTTTTTCCGTAGCTTGTGCTTCAGGACTTCCATACCTTTTTAGATTTTAACGCTAAGTGTTAAGTGTATAAATGCTAGTAACGGTGGTTTCATTCATTCAGCATATCTCATTGTTTTAACTTAATCACTTGTTATATTGAGATATAGCGTTTATTTGATTTGATTTCCTGTTCGGTCTCTTTAACCATAAACTCTGGGTTGCGTACTCTTGGGAAAACGGCAAACAGAATAACAGTTATTTTTACTATAAGTTAATATTCAATAACATAGTGTTATTGATTGATTGTTGGTTGGCAAATATTAAGTTGATGTAACAAGATTTCAAAAATAAGGAAATGTTAAGTGGAATATGTGAGTATTTAATTTGAAATAATGACATTTTGAAATGATTTATTAGCAAAAAAGGGAGGTATTAAGTCACATAAATAATAACCGCTTGGTATCTCCAAATAAGAGTTTTATTTAATTTACTCTCTGCTCTGATTCAGTGAATTGACAACATGTTTGTGTGTGTTTTTTTTTTATTTCCTTTAAAAAAAAAAAAAAAAAAAAAATAGTAAAAAATGACAAACGTAGAATGTTTTAATTCAAGACGAGTGGACAGAGATGTTCCGGTTCATCATTTTAAAATCTGTAAGGCTGTATTGGGGCTCGAGTCCGGTCTCTTGACGTTTTCTGTATTGACTCAGACCAAGTCTGAAACATGTTGGTATTTGTACTTGAACTTGTCTCAGTTTTGGACATTGGTCTCACCAAATATAGTCTGATTCCTGACTGTGAGGTGTAGGGGGGTTGTATAATTATTATTATTATTATTATTTTTTCCCTCTTCTTTTTGCCGGCACAAAGTTCTGCACCAGTTAGCTGAAGTAAACCTTGGCCTTGAAAAGGATTTGATGGTTTTCAGTCTCGGACTTGACTTGTTCTTGTTTTCACTTAATCTTGAATTGTTCACGACGCCTCTGAGACTTGGTTTTGACTCGATCTCTGCTGGTCCTGGTCTTATTTGGTCTTGACTGCAGCAATAGTTTGGCAATTGTCAAACGTATGAAACGACGACATGAAATAATACAATCTCATGAAATCAGTGTGTTTCACTTGTAATCATGAATTAATCCAGGAGTGGGCAATCCGAGCCACGGAGGGCCGGTGTGGGTGCAGGTTTTTGGGATGACCTCTCAATTAGGCAATAATAAAGCAGTTTAGAGCTGTGGGAGGAGTCTTTCTGAATTGCTAATGGAAAGGTCATCCCAAAAACCTGCACCCACACCAGCCCTGCATGGCTCTTCTTGCCCACCCTTGAATCAGTCATTAACGTTTAAGCATGAAAAGGTGATATGGGTCTCTTTTTCAGATCTTTCTGGTCAGCAAGGAAATTTATATAGCTGGAATTTCACAACTGTTAGTTAAATATCCCGGTTCAAGAGCATGTGAAATTAGGGTTGCACCGATACCAGTATCGGGTATCGGGCTGATACTTTGCTAAAATACTCGTACTCGTATTCGTACATAAACTGCCGATACCACGTACCGATACCACTCCTATTTCACAACATCAAACTGATCGCTCTACTAGGCAGTGTGATTTGTTGTCCTACCTGACTTCAATGTCTAGGGGAGACAATGAGCCGGAAAGTTAACGGAGATGCGATCAACAAGTTAGTGTGACTCACCATGGAGCCGGGCTGTGTGCTTAACTTGGGTACGTGCGTATTTATGCTAATCGCGGCGGCTAATCTACACACTAACTCTGTTCTGGACTTTTCTGGTTGCGCAATCGCAACCTCCAGTAAAACCACTCTGATTGGCTGGGTTACTGTTTTTTCCAGTATTCACGTTGATGACGTGTCAAGGACACATAGCGGAAGAGGCGGACGCAACTCGGCTCGAAAAATAAAATAAAAATCGGAGCGGATTTTCCACACACCTTAAATTGGCGGAGTCATTTTGCAAGCTAGTGATCTGTGAATCTGCCTCCAAATTGATTACACTTTCATGGAAATCCAATTTAAGAAGTATCGGTATCGGCAAGTACACAAATAAAAATTCTCATACTCGTATCAGTTTGTAAAAAAGTGGTATCGGTGCATCCCTATGTGAAACATAATATTGTGCTTGGGGACATTTGTTAATGCAATGTGGCAGATAAAGCATTAGCTTTTGGTTGAGGTATACTTTTAAGAAGCATAGCATAGAAATTAAATATCAATTTCATCATGTTAATATACTGTATACCAGTATGGCATAAGATTAATTGAACTTGTTTTTCAGTGTTCATCCCATGTCATCACAAGTCCAGACTGCAAGCCAGCCTTAACCCATGTTAAAGTAATCAAACGGACATGTTCCTCCTGCAGCTGTACTTTGCTGTTATACAATGTCAGAAAGCATCAGTCCATTTTTCAGCGAGAATGATCACCGCACCTCCCAGGTATTGCAAATCATTCACCCATTCCCAGCAGATTTGATTTAAAGAATACCTTTCCCTCGCGCCGTTCTCTCATCCATTTTTTCCATCCTCCAGCACATCACATGGCTTTCCCATCTCTTTATCTCCTTTGAAGTAAGACACGGCTCATTTAATCGAGTTAATAGTCAACCTCATTCAGCCGGACCACTTCAGTGACTCTTAAATTGCCAGAAGCCTGTGAAAGCATTTTCCACCGAAGTACAGAATGCTCATCAGCGTTTCCCCTAGAAACATATTTATTACTGAGTTTTATTATTATAAAAGAGCACTCAGTTCTGTTTTGCGTCTTATCAGAGATATAAAGCTAGCTGGCTCTGGGTGATTCCATGATTGAGGTTACCATTTTGTTGTAACTCAAAAAAAAAAAAAAAAATTACATTTTTCTCCCTAATCATATTTCAGCATTGAAGGCATCAGTATCACATTTTTTAACAAGGATTCTTAGCTCTTAATGGCTGTATTTTTCTCTTAAAGTAACTGGTTAAAGAGTTGTGTTTTTTTTTTTTTTTTTTTTTTTTTTTTTTTTTTTTTTTTTTTTTTTTTTTTTTTTTTTTAAATATCAAATCCACAAAACATGGTGAGCTAGAATTTATGCTAATGTCATGAGGATATTAAGGACCTTATTTTTGTCTTGTGAAAAGCTTCCTTTTTGATATGCAAATGCCCCGGACAATTCAATAAATATGCTAATGAGTACATGCCGTCACACGGCAACTTCATGTGACGTTTTTGAGCACGAATTTGCTTCTTTCCTGTGAAAGGATTCTGAAATACTGCTTTACCTCCTTGCAGAATTGGGTGGAATACAGTATATGGGATTATCCTCACTGGCTGGTTTAGTTAATGTATGTGGGCTGTGGTAGCTCAGTGTTGCATGGTTGATTTGAATTCCCAGTTTGCTGGACAGCCTGTGTCGGACTGTGGCGTCCATATGAGTAAACTGTGTAAATGTAACACGGATTTACCGGTTAGCATTTCTGATTTTTTTTTTGACCGCTTGCTAAAGCAACAGAGGGATAAAATAGAGGTACAAAAAATGCCACTAGTCACATTGGATGTATTTGTTTGTTTGTTTATTTTAAATAAAAGGAATAAAAATCACGCTTTCATAATCAGACACGTGTACATTAAATAAACATTCTGAAATTTTTGGGACCCTCCCCAAGCACTGACTTTTTTCCCCCAGAATTATAAACTCAGAACTTGTAAATTCATGGAATTTAATACGTTTTGGCATATTTGTGTTTATGTTCTTAATTTTTGTTGTTGTTGTTCCACTGAGTCAGAGTCACTAAGTAGTTTTAAGGAGCTAGAGGAAGAAGATGGATGGAAAAACTTGTCTGTTTTTATTGCTTAACTCCTATTTTACTGCAGTGTGTCAGTGTGGCGAAAAGACGAAAATAGGATGTACATTTCATTTAAATGTGAAATGATTAAATGTGACTTCTGGTAACATTTTCAAAATATCCATTTTCATACATGTTGCAATATTTGTGATATGAATTTGTAAAGTTTATATATATATATATATATATATATATTCACTGTTTCTGAGTTTTTTGGGTTTTTTTGGGTTTTTTTTTAATGGTATTATTTGTTCTCTCATATCCCATCTCTCGTCACCTCCCCCACACGCTCACTGCCCCATCCTCGCTCTCTTTTTTTTTTCTTCTTTTTTTTTTTTGGGGGGGGGAGTTATGGCCTTCGCACGACGAGCTTGATGCTATCGTATCAGCGGCTCCTTCTCTTCGATATCCCCCTCGATTTCTCTCTTTCACAGTGCAGCTTGTCACACCAGCCTTCCTCCTCCGCAGCCCGAATCGGCAAGCTCTCTCCAAACGGTTACAGTTTAATAAGCCTGGGTCGTGAATAATATGCAGGCTGTCATTGTGTTTGCTGGTGTAGAAGTTAAGGTGTGCGTGGGTGTGTGTGTTATCAGCACCTGACAGATATACTTGAAGGCAGAAACACTGCCTGCACCCTCCCTTAGGCTTGCACTCACACACACTGGGTTGTTCTGCCAGACTCAGATAGTGCCAGTAGCAGCATTAATTGACAGCGGAGCTAAAGAGATGTACTGTGCTGGAGCTCTGGGGAAGGAAGGCCCTTGGGACCATCAATCCCAAACTGTGGCATGTGCTGCCAGTGTATGTGTGCCAACACACAGCCCCCTGTTAGAGTGCTGCTCAAGAGCCTGAAAAGAGTTTGTTTTGTTTCTACTAGGAATATGGCAATATTGACCACGGAGGATATTGTTGCAGTCGCTAATATACAGTCGCTGACTACCTTGGTTAAACTTAGTCACCATCGTGGTCCCCCTAAGGTTCTGAAATAATTATAATCTTTCCTATTATGTAACCTGATTTTATTTTTTTTTAAAAATTGCCTCCATACGCTGCTAAAGTCTCCCACATGGATCAGAAGGTGGATTTTTCTTCTTCTTTTTTTTTCCTTCTTTCTCTTGTCTTTTTTTTTTCTTTTTGTTTAGCTAAATTGGAACAAGGCATGATTGACGGTAGATGCACTAACACAGTAACATGAGTAAAATAGCACGATCGCAATAGAGCCAAAAAAGAAATGAGGTTAAGCAAAATGTTTTAAAACCACCCTGTTTATCCATGCATACTCTTTTAGTTGTAATATTTCCATACACATTGCATTTGTGCACAAGTTTAACTAAGCTTGGCTAGCCAGCTAGATCACAAAACACCTTGTGCTTGTGGTAGGATGCACATTTTATTTTCAAATAAAAGGGTTTTTAATGTAACTGAGCTCTCTTACAGAACGATAAAGCTTGGAAGGGAGTAGGAGAGATTTTTGGCACCTGAGCCTTGGTGAGTGTTGCTAGTTGCTAGTACTGCTAGCTTGCTAATCTGCCAGTGAAGCTGGTACAAAGCTGTGCGTGTAACATGTAGATGAAAATAATCATAATAAATAGATAGATAGATAGATAGATAGATAGATAGATAAAGCAAGCAGTGGAACCTCTGGTCATGAACTTAATTCGTTCCTAGACTCTGTTCGTGACCCAAATCAATTTTTCCCATTGAAATGAATGTAAATAAAATGACTGTGCTTCAGCGCTCAAAGACATGTTTTTAATGTGTATTATGGGTTTATGTGTGGCAATAAAACATAGAATAAAATTAAAACAACCTTTATAATTATAGAAAAATGAAACTAAATTAAATAAACAGGTTATTTAATGCACGTTACTTTTGTGGTGGAGACGTAGTCGCTGGTGTAGGTGGACGGTGGCGGAGGGATATGGGGGCGCTTCTCATGTTTTGCGATTTATTTGTTAATTTATTTCAACTGTTATACGCTTAGGCTTCTTACTCTCACTACCATTTCCACTTTCTTGGAACCCATAATGAAGCTTATAGAGCAAAAATGCAAGAAACACTGATAAAATTCTGTGAAGAATTTTTTTTAATGTGTTTTAAGCACAGGGGGAAAAAATCAAAGTTTGAAAAATTCTTAATTATACAAAAACTTCCTGCAAACAACCAAGATAACTAACCTTGCATGAGTCGATTTGTGGTGTTAAGGAAGTGAGGAGGAAGATGGGCGGGGAGGAGGTTCCTGTACAGCGACTGAGCGCACGTTTGACTGAAACCGATTGAAGGGACACGTGTGTCTTTGTTAGGTAAACAATGTGCAATTGCGCGATATGCAAGAAAATGTGAAAACATTGGCGCACGAAGCGGAAGGGAGATAATAGCCAGGGTTGTGTTTATTCGGCACCCAATTATGTGGTTGTGACCAAATTTTGGCGAATTCCTTTGGTCGGGAACCGATTTGTTCGTGTTCGGAGGCGTTCGTGACCAGAGGTTCTACTGTACACCCCCCCCCCCCCACATTGGTTAATGAATTATATCATTTGTGTTTAACTAGCTAGCTAGCTTTAGGAGCTATACATATTCTAGCTACTATCGTTTCTCATTAGAACTAAAAAAAAAAAAAAAAAAAACTACCTGGACAATGGACTCCCATAAGCGATAACGTTAGCAGCTGCTACATGCTCACAAGAGACAGACTACAAGTGACGCCAGCAAATTCTTGCATGCTAGTGTGAACGCAGGGTTAGGGTTAGACATATTTTTATGAGATCCGCTAACTCCTCGATGAAATTGACCTCACATTATATTTTTGCTCGCTCCAATTTCATTTCTTTTCTTTCTTTTTTTTTTTTTCCCCTGATATTTTTATTTATGTTTACTGTTTGAACATGGAATTAGGCAGTAACCAAGAAAAGTTTTGAACAAATCAAAACTATCTTGTATTTTAAAAGTTTTTTTTTCTAATAAGGACCAACAGGCTAGCATGGTTTGCTAGAAACTCACATGTACAGTGGATTAAAATGATGCACGTTAAGAGTTTATTCTTAAACCGGTACAGATGAATCTAGGTTTTATATCAGTTAGCATGATGATATCTTTAATGGTGATATTTTACACCTAATTTCCAGACATGAAACACTGGTTATCAGCAGCAAGGCAACTAGAAAATCTGCATAACCTAAGCGAGTTTATTCAGAAAATGTCACTGGACATGTGTGCAACAGATCAGCACTTTGAGAAGGTCTTTTCGATTTTGCTTACTCTGGTAATGCAGGAATACTTTTACATGAAGATGAATGCTAGCACTGTGTTGGAGCGTTCGTTATCCTAACTCGGTTGTAGGAGGATCTGACGATGCATGAAAGTGCTGTACAGTGTGTTCTCTACTGTGCTGGAATACATAATATTTGATGGGCTTTTTCATTTTTTTTTTTTTTTCTTTTCTTGCACTGCTTAGTTTAGCCTTGTCCTTGGTCAAGTGTATCCAGCTGCTCTTCTGCAAATACTAACAGCAGGGTTCCCCTCTTTTTGTTTTTTTTCATCTTTCGCTCCAGCCTATCCAATGCTTTTCGTGTCGTGTTTAACAGTCTGTGGGGAAAGGCTCGATCCAAAATAGGGCTTCATTTGTTTTTCATGTGGTTGTCCAAGAATGCAACCCTGCTTTTACACATCATCTCGACTGGGATTTTGGCCTTTTGAAGAACCGTTTCCAGCTTCGGCGAGGACGTTTTGCTCCAGGATGTTCCTGCAACCTTTTTCAACATTGAAAAACATTGTTTTTAAGGTCAAAGCCTTCTCAAAGTGCTGAGCTAGGCTCTCTTGAGGCTTTTCATGTCCTAATAAATGGGATTAAACAGATAAGATGAATCCAGATAAGCGCACTCAGATCCTAACTGATTTTTTTTTTTTCCTGAGCTCACGCCTTGTTCTCCCCCTTTTTTTTTTTGTTTTTCTTTTTTTTTTTTTTCTTCCCACCCCCCGCTGGTTTTCTCCTTCACTGAAGTGTCTGTCAACTCCAATATAGTTCTCTGTCAGGAAGCCTGTTTGCAATGTGAACACGAAACATGCTGAATCACAAACACACCAGTACATCTCGAAAAAGCTCATGGCAGTTCCAGCTGGAACTGTCTCGTTTGCTGAAGGAATTTTTTATTCTTAACAGTCTGTGAAGTTGTTAAGCTGGTGGCGTTGACAGTGAATGTTGACGTGCGAGATTAAACATGGCTTGCTGGAAAAGAACATGTCTGAAAAGATTGTAAGGAAGAAATTATGCATGACGGACGAATGAATTAATTGGTATGAGAACCGTATTGCAGAAAATATCATGGTATCCCTCGATTGATCAAAAAAAAAAGAATAAACAACTTTCCAGAGCGTGCTTTTCTATGGAATATAATCAACGACTGGGTGTTATGAGGCATCCCGAAGCCGATGAAGTGGAGTCTGTTCCCACCTAGAACTCAATTCCTATAATACCATGTCCCATTGTGTTTTACCACTTTTATACCATAGTGATAGTGGTATGGTTTTGTTTGATGTAACAGATGTTGATGTTGGACATCTTGCAAAACAAGTTCCTGTTTATAACCTTGCACATTACTCTTCATATTTTGGATGTTAGTAAATGGTAAATCTTTATGGAAGAAGTCTCCAGTACCAGTTAGAGCTAAAGCTCTAACTTTGAGTCAACTTGGGAAATGTCATGGCTGGTGACTGGTCCTAAGGAAATAAGCTGTCATATGCAACAAAAAAAACCCCAATAAAACATTTGACATCATTCTTTATTACTCTTACGCAATCAGGAATTACAGTCAATCCTCTCATCTACGGATGCCGCATTAACGGATATCGGATGCAACGGACAAAATCCGCTGGTCTGAATACATAATCCATTAGCCAGCATGTCCGGTACAAAAGTTTAAAAATCCCCGGTGTTGCAAAATTAGTCCTGTAGTTCAGCAATTGGCCGCTAGGTGGTGGCGGCGTGCGTGCTACTAGTTGTTTACAAGTGTCGGTTGAGCTGTGGTTGTTGTGAAGCTATACTGTTTAGTCGGTGATTATTTGGTGTTTTTCACTTTTTTTCTGCCCAGTGCCATCATTATGCCACCCAAAGATAAGTCTAGTGGTAAAAGAAAGCGTCTCCATCTTAGTAT
>JAQMCW010000018.1:4887182-4909199 GCA_030068335.1 Chrysichthys cranchii
ATGTGCAAGACATATAGACATCTCTCCTCACTCTTTTTATATCTCATTCTCTTTCCCTCTCTCTCTCTCTCTCTCTCTCTCTCTCTCTCTCTCTCTCTCTCTCTCTCGGGCCTTATGGAACGGTGGAGTGTCTAATTGGAGAGGGAGATGAGCGGACCAATACAACTCATTATCTTTTTCAACACTGGGAGGAGATAAAAATAATTAGAGACACAGGGGAAGATTACAAAGAGATTGTGTGTGCGTGCGTGCGTGCAAGTGTAAGAGAAAATGTAACGGAAGAAATATTTCTTATATTTCTTATTTGTAAGTTTGTAATCTGACCTTGCTTATCTATTATTTATATTATTTATCATTTCTTTTTCTGCTTGGTGTTAAGGCTGTAACTGCTGATTGTTTTCATGCTCTATTAATCATTTATGTCATTTTCCAAATTTGCAAATTACAAAATGCATATTATTTGAACAGTGTAAGTATTTTAAAATATTTCTTTCCGGGATTTCAATCAAATAGCAGTCCTAGAAAGCTTTTAACTCGGCTTAATTAAATAACGGGTCACAAAGCAAGCATGATGTAATGTTGCTGACGTTTGTCAGACAAATTTCTCATGGCATGAGGATGTTATCAACTGCTCATTTCGACTGCTGACACTCAAAGTAATATAACATCATGGAATTTGATATTTTAGCTTTACTTTACTTTATTTTGTAACTTTTTACTTGTATCTATAAACCGTACATGAGTCTGACCAAAGGGCCATCCGTCTCAGTCTCTAGCCGAGGGTCTTTCCTGTGTTTTAATAGCCAGTATCTGTTACTAACAATTCTTGCTGCGTGCAAATCATTTTCAGTGAGTGCAATTGCCTCCAAAGCCTTTGGGGTTGACTCTTAGTTTTCAGGGAATATATATGTGTATGTGTGTGTGCCTCAGTGCGCTTCATAACACCCATAAATCCATCTGTCCATCCATTTCCAAGCCGCTTTATCCCGTTCAGCTTCACATGGGTGCTGGAGCCTGTCTCCGCTGACTCCGGGTGAGAGGCAGGTCGCTAGTCCACTGCAGGGCCAACACACAGAGACATATAACCATTCGCACTCACGTTTACACCTACGGGTTATTTAGAGCAGCCAATCCGCCTAACGTGCATGTCTTTGGTCTGTGTGAGAAAATCCGCACGGACACGGGGCGAACATTTCAAACGGCACACAAAAAGGCATCCAGGCCGACCCGGGGATCCAGGACTTTTTGTTGTGAAGTGACTGCGCTAACCACTAAGCCGCCGTCCCACCCCGCTTCATAACATCAACCAAGTACTCAATGACGTGCTTCATTGCCAATTATTTTTAGTATTGATTTTGTCACTTATTACTGGCAGCTCTACTTGATGCCTTTAAAATTTCTTTTTCCTCCTTTTTTTATTTTTTTATTATTCCTTATTCACATACATTATCACTGACTACACCTTACACTATGTGATGTTCATTTAATTGTTCTTTCTTTTTTTTTCTTGTAGATTTCTTGATGGCTCAATCTATAAAGTGTATAACTTTCACAGTATAATCATTCCCCTGCTGTTCCAATGAGGCAGGATGGAATTGGTATCTAAAGTCCTGAATATGTGAGAGAGAGAGAGAGAGAGAGAGAGAGAGAGAGAGAGAGAGAACGTGTGGGTGTGTGCAAGAGCATCAGTGAAGGGGAAACGGAGAGAAAGAGACATCATTTTCGGAAAGGGACACACTGTATTCATGCTAAATTCGCTGCATAGCCTGAGGCCAAGAAGGAGCCACACAGAGCTGACTCTGATGCTTATAGAGTATGCATTAGATCTTCTAGATATTATATGATCTACGTTATGGAAGGAATCAAACACAATGGGGCATGATATCAGGGGAAAATAAATCAAAAACAGGGTGGTGTCATGTGCGTAGACACAGAAGAGTTCCTATTAACACTTAGAAGTTGGTTGTTTTATAATAACTGCATGCGCTGAAGCAATTTTATTCTCCTCATGCCACAGGAACTTGGTTAATCCTTAAACAACGATTAAAATCCATTGCTCCATTATCTATACCACTTACCTCGGACTGGAAGTCAGAGCTTTGCCTCGGAAATTTAAAGCACTGACACTGGAGACTCCTTCCATTAATGTTAACAACACTAACTTTAAAAACTACACTGTTTATTAGTCTTAAATTATGTAGTGCATCCGCCACATAATAAGCCCCTGTGGGCTTGATACTATAGAAGCAGTAATGTATCAGGAGTGTGTTTTTAATATAGCCTGAATTGCTTTTAGAGCATAGAAAATGAATAGATACCTTTGGACCAATCACGTTTGAGAATTCGCCAGCGCTGTGGTCTAAATAACGTTGAACCCATCCAGTGATCTTTACTGCTTTATGACTATACTTCAGCCTCTTGTGAAGGCGCACAATAATAAAGCACAAACCCTGGTCTGTAAAACTGAGTAAGAGAGAGAAAGATGTAACATGCAACGTTTTAGTTTTAACAAACGAAAACAGCTCAACCAGTAGCAGTCCTTGGCATAGGCAGCATAAGCATTTGCCAGTGGCAGAAAGGAAACTCCTGAAATAGCATGTCCGTGTGCTCACTATCCGATTCCATCAAGCGATCCTGTTTTAATGGACAAGTCATCGACTGCCCGGCCTTGACCCCACTTTTCAACAGTTCTGGCAATACAGAGTGCAAGAGAGGAAAGTGGTCAAAAAGGGAGCAGCATTGGCAACAGGCAATCAAATACCCCCCAACCCACTCATAGTGCCCCTCTCCTTGACCTTGTTCCAAATTAACTCATGCCAACAGAATTTTAAAATTGCTTACAGGTTAATTAAAAAACAAGAGGTGATCTGCAAATTGAAATTTGAGGTCAGGAGGGGAAAAAAACTACAAGAACATAGATCTGTCTGCTGTCTTGATGCAAGAAATGGAAAGCCACCCAATATCGACACAACCTAGATTAAATAAATGCATCATAAATGAAAATGGTTTTTAAAAATGACACACAGGTGGCACAGTGGTGTAGGGGTTAGCACTGTTGCTTCACAGTAAGAAGGTCCTGGGTTCGATCCCTGAGGTCGACCAGGGCGCCTTTCTGTGTGGAGTTTGCATGTTCTCCCCGTGTCTGCGTGGGTTTCCTCCGGGTACTCCAGTTTCCTCCCACAGTCCAAAGACATGCACAGAGGGGATTAGGCTAATTAGGTACTCTAAATTGCCCGAGTGTGAATGCTTGTCTGTCTCTGTGCACCACCCTGCGGTGGATTGGTGACCTGCCCAGGGTGTACCCCGCCTCTCGCCCGAAGTCACCTGGGATCGACTCCAGCTTCCAACCGCGACCCTGAACAGGATTAAGAGGTATCCTTAATGAGTGCGTGAGAATGACACACTTGGGCACCTACCTCCACGTACATCACACCCCACATTATGGACTATTCTTTAATGTTTACAGTGCTTTATATCCCAAGCTTTTACGAATAAAATTGTAGCACTATTTGCCATTACGGTTTATTAAGTTTATTCAATAAAGCTTAATAAATCTGCATCATTGCTTATTTCAATAATGTCCTAATTGGACATTTTTCTACCTTGAAGTGATTCAGAAAAGCTCTGTGAACATTTGCGTTCTGCTTTTAAAGCATCTCTGCTTCATTATTTCGCTCTCTCACGATGTCTTTTTTTTTTTTCTTTTTTTTTTTCCATCTTCATTCTTTTCGCTCTTATTGCACAGCTTTTTTTTTTTTTTTTTCATTTGCCCTCTCCTTTAGTTCTCTTTAAACCTTCACATTTGTCTTCCTGTCATCTTTTTTTATTTATTTATTTATTTATTTATTTATTATTAAACTTTTATTCTGTTTTTGCATGTTTGGATGAAGTTCTGAAGGAAATGTGGAGATCGTTTCTGCTAACTGATTAGCATAATCGCTGGTCATTAATAATAACAGTGAAAAGTAGTTGTGAGTTGTGGGTGTGTCGTAAGGACTAAGGATTTTTTTGTTATTATTTAAATGAGACCATCATGATGATGATGATACCTAGAAATTCTTATGAACCAAATGAAAGTAAAACACGCATTATATATATGGCACTTGTTTAGGAGTTTAGGGATCTCTTAAGCAGTCATCCACAACATCCTGTTTCACTGGGTTCTAAATATGACGTGACACCAATGACGAGACGGATTCATTTAGCCATCCGTCAGCATGAGGATAATTTACAGAATTCACAAATGAAATAAGACCGTGTGTTCTCCTTAAGTCATGGAAATGACGACCAAAATAGCTGCTTATTATGAAGATGCTCATATGCACTTGGTGGGACAATAATTAAGATGCTTAAAACAATCAGAGCTGTAATGAACTTTTCTGGAAGAGGCTGCAAATGTTTGTTTTTTTTTCTCCCTCGCACACAGAGAGAGAGAAGGATGGTTAGAGATCATAGTTAGAGATAGCATTTTGGCAGAGCAAAGTCTCCAAATCTACAATTAAATACCACCTACTATGCCAACAAACTATTTGGAAGGCAAGCCAGGCGAGAAGAAAGCTTTTTTTGTTCATTTATCCACAAACATAAGCATCTGGAGTTTACTAGACGCTACTGAAACCAAGCTCCTTGGCTAGATGAGATGAAAATAGAGCTGCTTGGCAACAAACAATTACAAAAAGTATGGGTTTGGTATAAAGAGATTGAGGGTTATATGGAAAAGAGCCTAATCCGCACTGCTAAGTATGGTGGAGGATTTGTGATGTTTGGTGGAGATCCATAATGTGGGCTGTTTTTCTTCCAAAGGCCTTTGGATCCTCTTGTAAGATCCTTGCCTTCGTGGTCTCCCTGAAGTACAAGGAGATTTCAAGTGCAAACCCCTGTCAAGAAGATACGACTGGGTCGCGGTGGAGTCTTCTAGCAGGACAACAGTACTTCCAAATCACACCTCAAGTTCATGCAAAAATGATTTAGTGACCACACAATCAAGTGTTTGTTATGGCCATCCCAGTCCCCTGACCTAAAGTCCGCTGGAAGCCTGTAGGGTGAGCTGAAGAGGACAAGTCCACAAGAGAGGCTCTAGGATCCTGGAGGATCTGTTGAGGAAGCTCTTGGATTCAGGCTTTCTTTAAGCATTACAGGAGAACACAATGTGCAAGGGTGCCAATAATTGGGGTTTTGTTTTAAAAGGTACACCTTTTATATACTTTAGTTAGAGGTCACATTTCTCTCAATTCTCACACAGTGTGAGACTGTACTTGTTTAGCTATAGTTAAACAGTAGTACTTTTACATTAGTAGTTTTATTATTATTATTATTATTATTATTATTATTATTTAAAATATTAAGCTTTGGTAGATTGATTTGGTAAGGCAATTAAAGACCGTAGTTGGGTATTTAATTTCGGGACCTGTTCAAGATAAAGCCGTTTCCTACCCAATTCTACCCCAAATTCTTAGTCAGCAGTAGCAATGTCTGAGACAGATGAGCGTCCCTGGCTCAATGTATCAGCTATCGTCAGTTTAAAAAGGCTTCACTGGAAACTGTGATGACTGTCTCCAAACTATGTGAGCCAAAACCTGTAGAGATATTGGCATTTCCCAGTCAGACATCCAACCTGTGGCAAGTTTCCAAAGCCATTAGCTAGCTGATTGAACTAGCCTAGCTAGCTGCTAGCCAGATCTTTGGATGTTTTACAGTGTGATGGCTCTGTGTGGACATACAGTATTAAATATTAACGTATCATTTTGAGGTTAAGTAGTGATCGTCTGTTGTGTTAAATATATCCAGGTGCCTCTACAGTCTAGTGGTAATACGCAGGGGTGTAATGTGTAAGGGACATCTTTGCTAAAGCGACATAGCTAGAAGCATGAATTAACTTGAGCTTGCTAGCTAACTTTAGGTATTATTGATAAAGAAGGTGATCTTAGCTTCAGCATAACTCACTTTGTTAGGTAATATAAAACCAGAATGCCAAATGGACATCATTTGCTTGATTCATCAGAGTGATCTTGCTTACTATGTTTCTTTTTACTCAAATGAATTGTTATTTATAGGAGCAGCACTTTTACTCGTCAGGGTATTTCGTACTATTTTTCATCAACTTTTTTTTTTTTTTTTTTTTTTTTTTTTAAACCCCTGTTTTATAATTGTGTACTCCATAGATGTGAAAAGTAAGGTCCTCCAATAATGCGTAGATGATGCTGAAGTAAAAGCATTGCTATTTTGAAAGTATTTTAGTATATTTGAACAAAGGTACCAAAAAAACATACACTATTGGAGCAATTTAAGCTGATCCGTCGTGAATCCCAGCTTTCGAGCTTACGCCTCCTTTCATCCTCTTTGACTTGAGAAGCTTGAAATGGAATGAGAAAGTGTATGAGAGAAAGATTAAATGAGTGTGGGGGGTACACTAGGGAGATTCCCTCATTTTCTACTCTCTCATCCCTTTTGTCTTGACATCTCTCTTCTTCCCGTCTATAAATATCCTCTTTTTCCCAGTCGGCATTTCTAACAGTTTACATCGTTATACTTTTCCATTCTCTATTTGTTTTTGTTTTGTTTTGTTTTGTTTTTTACCCTGATTGCAGGGGGGGAAATTGTAGCTTATAATCTTTTGTACTTTGTATAAAAGCTCTTTTAAGCCTTCCACACTTTTAGTGAGTGTAACGAAACCAAAGCTTTCTATAGGTTTCCTTCCCGAACTTCCCAAATTTCACATCTACGACACCTAGGAATTCTGCGACGTCAATCGGGTGTCTTTGAGCATAGAATTCACCGGACTGCCCCGGAGTCTGGCCTTGTACTGGATCATTTGTGGGCCACTGGGAATACAGTGTTTCCTGCTTTGTAGCGAGTAGTTCAGTTTGTCCTGGTACGAACCCTTTTCCTCACATCTTCCTTTCTTCATTAGCATAGCTTTCTAATGCGATGTTATGAAACCAAGAAACACTCAACCTACTGCATGCTAATGAAAAAAAAAAAAATATCACTGAATATATGCATCATAATAATGATTTTATAATGCCCAATAGCATCAACACAGTTCTTTGAATCAGGTAGAGGTGACATTTTCTTTCTGATCAATATGCTTTGTTTAGCCTTTGAAAGCGACGCTAAAAGCTCTGGGGGGTGAACAGATGGTCCGACAGGCGGTTTGTTCTGTGCCGATGGGATCTCGGTGGGCAAACCCTGGGCCTGGGAAAATTAAACAAAGAAGGGAAAAGGGAGCGAAAAAGAAAGGATTCAGAAAGGCGAGTGAGGGAGAAAAAGTGGAGTTAAAGTTGCTGCTTTGGAGAAGCCAAGCATTGTCTGAAGTTTGCAGGTGTTTAGATTGGCTGATTCCCAAGAGCAAGTGTATATTGCATGTTGGGCCTGAGAGAAAGGGGCTATTTTATGCAGGAAGGTTGGTCGGTCAAAAGACTAAAACGGGCTGAAATGGTATTCGTTTTGTAGTCACTTTTTTGCGTTCTAACCATTCCCTTTTCTCTCTCTCTCTCTCACTCTCTCTCCTTTAGGGACAACATGCCTGGTGGCAATATTGTCTGATAAGGAACTGACAGTCGGTAACGTGGGCGATTCCAGAGGAGTTTTGTGTGATAAAGACGGTAATGCCATCCCACTGTCATATGATCACAAACCCTACCAACTCAAAGAGCGCAAGAGGATCAAGAAAGCAGGTGGGCCACAAAAAAAAGAGGCTTTCTCCAAACCCACGGGTGAAACGTGTCATATCTGTGCAACGGTACTTTGTTGCCTCCTGATGGTTACAGCTGGCATTGCATGGGTACAATGTGAAGTTGGAGGTTGTTGCACAATTCAGGTTTCACCTGGTTTGATAGGTGAAAGTTTTTTGGTCCCCCCCCCCTTTCGGGACAAATTCTGTATGTTTGAGTTTACCTTATAGCTACATGATGTAATATATTTTAAGTACTGAAATGGACCTGAAATTTAACAAGGACCTAGTTTCAACTAGTTTTTTTTTTTTTTTTTTTTAAACTTCACTTGGACCACAGTGTTGTTGAATTCTTACATCTGATTGGTGATTCATTTTCTATGCCGGCAGCTCTCACAGTAGTTCGGGCTACTTCTTCCACATCAGTCAGTGTTGTGGATATATTGATGGATGAAATGTTTGTGGGTTTTATACATGTATAAATTTTTAAAAAAAATCTTTTGAATAATTATAAGAGGAATAAAATGTTCCGGGCATGCTATTTTTGGAAAATTATCAACTTTGTTGACTCTTCCTATAACGGCATGCCCCGTTGTGTTTTAGTCCTTACATAACCCTTCAAGGGAGTGGACAAAAATAGCTGAAAAGCGTAACGCTATTAATAACAATGTGAAGTCACTATTAAGAACAGCTTCAGTGCTTTTTGAAATGCTGCCTTACTAGTCTTGAATAATATGCGTTTGTTATTGGACGACTGCTCAAAAGGATCCAGGAGGTGTTTAACTTTTGTCCTTTGGTATTCACGACACCGCTTTGATTTTTAGCAGCCTAGAAGAGAAGAGAAATATGATGAGCCTCCAACATGTTTATCTGATAAATTGAGTTGAATTAGCACATCTGTAAATAAATCTGTTTAATAGGAACAGCTCATCAAACAATGCTCCTCTGGGTTACCGTTTTATCCTTGCCCCTTTTTCATGATCCTTGCACTTCTTGCACTAGATGATTCTTTTCCTATACATTTGGAATGTTTCATGATGGCGTTTTGCTCCTTTAAACTCGTGTTGAGATCAGCTGCTGGAACCTTTCCTTCTCCTTCTCGCTCTCAGGTGGCTTCATTAGCTTCAACGGCTCATGGCGCGTGCAGGGAATCCTGGCTATGTCCCGATCTCTTGGCGACTACCCGCTTAAGAAGCTGAACGTGGTCATCCCCGAACCTGATGTGGCGACCTTTGACCTGGACAAACTGCAGCCCGAGTTCATGATCCTGGCGTCTGATGGCCTGTGGGACGCCTTCAGTAACGAGGAGGCCGTGCGTTTCATCCGTGAGCGGCTCGACGAGCCGCATTTCGGCGCCAAGAGCATCGTGCTGCAGGCGTTTTACCGTGGCTGCCCAGACAACATCACGGTCATGGTGGTTAAATTTAAAAAGAGTGGCACCAAAGCGGCCGAGCAGTGAACCTCGACTAATAATATATTCAGATTTACCAGTATGAATACCAAGCTATTTGAATATATTATTGGTTCATAGTAATGTCTAAGTAAGGATGCAAAAGGAAAACCATTTCATGACTATTTTTGGAGCAAGAACTGTTTATTACAGTAATGTCAGATTAAAGTAAACTCCCATCATCCCATTATGTCATTTTCCTAAATCCTTTGTTCGATGTAGAGGTATGATGGAGAGAAACTTGATGAGAAGCCACAGCTTGTGTAATGGAGTCCTAGATTCAAGGTCACGTAATCCTCTTTCAAATGTTACCGTATTATTCATTCATAAATTCATTCATTCACGTTGAGTATTATTCTGTAATTATTATGAATAGGTACATAGATATGAAGGTGAAGAATGTAAGTCTGGGGTCTGAGATATTTAAGCGGTTAAATTATCAGTATTGCCATGGAATTAAAATTGAAATCAAATGCTTTCCTTTCTAGATGAAACGTAAAGTAAAATGTGTAACCTTCAGCAGAAATTCTTCTTATGATGGTAATTATTTAAGGCAAGACACCACAGGTCATGTCAGCCGTGTGTGTGTGTGTGTGTGTGTGTGTGTGTGTGTGTGTGTGTGTGTATATAACATACACGTACATATAAATGCATACGTACCCCCATTTTAAAACTGTTTTCTCAAACAAAAAAAGCTTTTCCTCAGTTTCTAGATAACCTGCATTCATGATATTTCTACATGTTCATCACTACTCCTAATTAAACACGTTTTACAGAGGAAAGTCCCAAATATTTGATTATTGTTGGATTTACGTTAGATTTTGCATTGAAAATGACCTATAATAGCGCTACATGGTATTTTCTGGATTAAACAATAAAAATCTTTGTCAAAATGAATACATATTTGGATATTTTATTAACAAGCCAACTACATGCTTATTCAAATATCATATACAATGCCTTATACAGTATACACAAAGAAATGTACATTTTTTCCCCCCCGATACAAGTTCCGATAAAGAAAGAAAAAAAAATGCTTAGAATAGGAGTGACTACAAAGATTCATTTTGATATCTGTTGTTTGTTTCACCTGCAGTGTCTTGCCTGAAATCCTTGTGGCTCATCTTGATGCATTTACGTTCATTTGAACTCAAACCGAGCTGATCTGGAACCTTTTGTTCTTTCTACATCACAAATCCTTCCTGTTATTTATCCTTTCTTTCTCTAATACAGAACAGGATACAGATTGTAACGGAAGGTACGCTTTTGCACACGGCTTGTGTTCACTTAATCAAGTATAGTTTTAAAGTGTGTACACTGAGGGGGATGCACAAAATGATTGTGACTTAAAAGAATAAAAGTAGGAGAATAAAAATGATCGCACATGTTCCAGTCATTACTTCCTGTTATACCACAGCGCTGTTCTCGGATCCGATTGGTCCAAGTGTCCGTCATTGTTTAATTTTTTATAACATTAGTTCCGGCCATAGTTCAAATCACAGGTTGGTTTTATTGTGATCGTTCTGATCATCTGTAGCAACAGCTAATTCACAAGGACTTGTATGGCAGATGTTTGACGTCATCAAAGGCTAATAATAAACATAAACAAAAATAAATAGGTTCGGTATTTAATAAAGGAAAACATGCGAACGTCGACATCGGTGAAGTTTTCTGTAACAAGATGTTTACTGGACAATTATGGAAGGAGTCTCCGGTGTCAGTGACGAGTTTTTTTTTTTTGTTTTGTTTTTTTTTCCTCATCTTATTAAAAACACAAAGGCTGGTGAGGGGTGGTGGTTTTATTTTATTAGCAAATTGTCGTGCTATGAAGAGAATTAAACACTTTAGGACATGCTTTTATTAAAACTTCAGAGGCGATAAGGACATCATAACATCCTGATGTATTTTTTTTTTTTTTTTTTTAATTTACAAAGTATGTATGCTATACATTTTAACAGGCATTGCTTGCTTTGGTTAAAAAAAAATCTGTAATTCTTTCTCTGTCTCATGTTGTGCTTTGGCCCTGAGTGTTGTAATAAAACAATAAAGGAAAAAGATAGATAAATAAAATAGGCTATTATTATATTCAGTTCTAGAGACGAGGCGTCTTCGGGTCATTTTAGTCCCTTCGAAATCTGATTCAATCCAAATGCTAATAACTGCAGCTGTAACACAAAGTTGGAGCATCTGCGGAAAGTAATTTCTCAAATAACTTGTATAACATTGCATCTGGAAGCCATCAAACAAAACACATTCTTGTTGCCTTATTTTTACCCCATTGTATTATTTTGCCGTTTCCTTTGCATCAGTCAAATGTTAGTATTTCATAAAGTTTTAAGGATGCCATGCACATCAAATGTATATATGATATTTTGCATATTGAAGTCTCGTTGAGACAGACTAATAAATTGAATGTACATATTGAATATTATTAACCACAATTTCAATAATGTTAAAAAGTAAAAAAAAAAAAAAAAAAAAAGGAAATGCGTTGAATTCTGGTTTATTATCTGATGAAATTTAATAGTAATAGCTTTTTATGTGTGTCTTTTGGTTTTGGTTGTGTATTCCTGTATACCTGCAGAATACAGAACAGTTGTAAAATGTTTTGTTGTTGTTGTTTTTAAGAATATGTTTCAAATAGAATCATCCGATGTTTGTGAATTTAAAGGGAAATGAAAAATATGAAAATGTAACAATAAAAATGGAAGAATGAAAGTCAAAATCGGAGTTTTCGACTTGCTCGTTAGGGATCTAAATCTAGATCTATATTTTTGTAAAGCTGCTTGTGAGGAGTTAATAGTGCAATGAGTTGAATTTGCTATACGAAAACATGGGTGTGGTCCGAGCAGAGCAAAAAAAAAAAAAAAAAAAGAAAGAAAGAAAAGAATAGCATAGACATGTCATACAGGTGCTCCCCGAGTTACGTTGGCCCGACTTACGATTTTTTGAAGTTACGATGACTATTGTGATCCACTAAAAATTGTAAAATATTTAAAATTCACGGGCAGGCATTGCTGGCAGGCCAGCGCAACAGCGTATGACATATGCGGACGTTCAGACGACACCTGGAAGTATGCGGACGACACCTTGAAGTGTGCGTTCGATGCTTGGATCACTTACCTCACGCAATGCCTCACTCTCTCCCACAACTCACGGCGTTAACTTGTGTATCGGTGTACTGCACAGTGCATTACCTTGGGTTTTTTTTTTGTGATTATTATCAGAACAGCTTCAGCGGCGACTGTCTGTAGCCGGTATTTGTGTAGATGGAGCTCAGAGACGCAGTGCGGATGCCTACATCATACAGGTGTCTGGCAAACTCTCTCTTTTGACAGAAATGTGATTTAAATGAAATCTCGTTAAAAGTTAACTCGCTCCACAGCATAAAATATCAGTCTGCCTGTTAGCAAACAGAGCACATAAAGACCTCGTAGCCCCATGGAGCATGATACAAAACTCTACCAGTGTATCCCCTGTGACCCTGACCAGGATTAAGCGGTAGAAGATGAATGAGTGAGTATAACGTATCTAACAGTAATAGATGCTTGTAACTGAATCTACAGAAAAAACAATTCACATTAAATCTACTGGGTTTATCTTAGCCTATATATTTTAGATATTTTTAAGTTTAATACTCTTTAAAACTTACGTACTTCCAAATGTTTTGTTAATGCTGATTTACTCTTGTGTGTTGATAAATGCTAATCACCCATAAATTACTAAGTAATTTCACAGCACACCTGATTTGCCTCAGGTGATGTCCACAAATCTTCATAAAAAGCAAAGCTTTTTTTAAAGCGAGAGCTGAAAACAACTAACGAGTGCTTCATAAACGTGGTCTGTGCTGAACCTGTCAGTACTGCAGCTCAACCACTGCACAGCATCAGCTACCATAAACACACACACTGACTCTTCTTCCTTTTATGGGGTGCCATTACCTTTGTCCTGACCTTATTTGTCATCATGTAAGGATTTGTTATGGATTGCTTATTTGCAATCGTTTATATAAAATGAAGGATTTATAGAAATAAATAAGCAATTTAAAGCAATTTAACCCCTATTGTTTGGAGGTCACAAGTTTGTATCTGGAAGATGCCTCCAGCCATCCATGGCCAGGAGTCCAAAAGAGCAAAATGGCCTGTGCTGTTTTTGAGGTGGGAGGGATAGTATTACTGTTTCCCCATTTCTCGGACCCTCACAGTGGCACTAGCCAATCTTGGACATTGTAAGTTTAAGTATGTGGAAGAAGGACCAGGAGGGGGTGAGGGGGGAGATAAGAAAGGTCAATGAAGAATGGCCAACTGGGTCTAGTTGATAGAAAGGCTACAGTAACTCAGATAATCACATTGTACAATTGTGCCGATCAGAAAAGAATCTCAAAATGCACGTCACATAAAATGGCAGATGAGGCAGATGGGATACAACAGCGGGAGACCACATCAGATTCCACTTCTGTCGGCCAGAAACAGAAAGCTGGGGCTACAGTGGGAAGAGGTACGCCAAAATTGCAAAACTAGCGATGGGAAAAACATAGCCTGAGCTGATGAATCTCAATTTCTGTTAAGGAACGAAATTTGGCGCCAAAAGCATGAATACATGGATCAACATGCCTTTTGTCAATAGTCAAGGTTGGTGGAGGTGGTGTAATAGTGTGGGGAATGTTTTCATGGCACACTTTGGTCCCATTAATATCAAACAAACACCACTTAAATGACACAGCCTATTTGGTTACTGTTGCTGACAATGTGCATTGCTTCATGAGCAAAACATACCTATCTTCCTGTGGCTAGTTCCAGCATGATAATTCAGCATGTCACAAAGCAAAAGTCATTTCAAACTGGTTCATGAACAATTACAATGAGTTGATTGTTCTTCAGTGGGCTTCCCAGGCAACAGATGTGAATCCAATAAAACATCATTGGGATGTGTCAGAACATGGGAACTTCAGCATGAAAGTGCACCTAAAACTCTTCAGGAATTGTATGGGACAATCATGTCAGCCTGGACCAGAATCTCAAAGAATGTTTCCAACATCTTGTGGAATTCCTGCCAGAAAGAATTGAGACTGTTTTGGAAGAAAATGTTCCCGTTAAAGTGTTAGGTCAGTGTATATATATTTATACTTGTACATAATATTCAGGACTGTTGCTCTGAATAGCTTGCGTGAAATTATGAAGCGTCATACTTCAAAATCAGTTCCTTAAAATATCGATGACATCAGCGTGTGCTCAGATGACTTCGTCACCCCAGTATTAATACATGTTTAGCATAGTGTTCCATGCCAACAGGAACAGAAGCACATACTGCTGTAAGGGAAGTTCCATGAGTTCCTCAAGTGCTTGCTGAAATATGAGTCACATGGTGTCTCATGTTGACAGTGTCACTGTCAGGAAGGGGACAGCGGTGTACTCGAACTTTGGTCACAGTTAGGGAATCTCAGTGTGAACGAACACAGAGATATCTCCCCAGGGATTTGCCTCCTTTCCTTATTTGTATGATTGTGGATGGCCTGTACTGTATAAGAAGACATAACTAAAGCACGTATCCATTCAGAAGAGATGGCTGAAGAGAGGACTGGTGAAGGTTTGGACAGAGCACATTCCACTTTCTTCTAGTGCAACTATAAGGAGAGGAGAGACAACAGAAGTATTAAGCAATCAGGACTTCCTGTAGGGTGTTGCTAAAACTATAAGGTACATGCTTGAATCTTAGATAGTTCAGTAGCTTTAAACACAA
This sequence comes from Chrysichthys cranchii, assembly GCA_030068335.1. Taxonomy (NCBI): domain Eukaryota; kingdom Metazoa; phylum Chordata; class Actinopteri; order Siluriformes; family Claroteidae; genus Chrysichthys; species Chrysichthys cranchii. Next base: position 4,902,044 of record JAQMCW010000018.1, read on the forward strand.
TGGGAGTGCATGGCTCCAAACTTTCCTCAGAATCTCGGATTCTAATGCTTGGCCTTGATGGATCTGGGAAATCCACCCTGCTCTACAAGCTTAAATACAATGAGGCTGTGGTGACCGTTCCCACTGTGGGCTTCAATGTGGAGATGCTGGAGACCAAAGAGAAGGGCTTTGTGCTGACCGTTTGGGATGTTGGGGGCCAGTATCAGATGAGGGCTCACTGGGAGCACTACTATCAGGACACAGCGGGCCTGGTGTTTGTGGTGGACAGCAAGGACAAGACGCGGATGGCCGAGGCAAAGCAGGAACTGGAGAAGATCCTGGGCAATAATAATCTGAAAGGCCTTCCGTTAATTGTGCTAGCCAACAAGCAAGACTTGCCGGGAGCCGCAAGTGCTGGAGATGTTGCAGAGATCTTGAACTTGAAGGAGATTTGTGGCAACAGACGCTGGTTCCTTCAGACATCTTCGGCCAAGACTGGTGCCGGTTTGGAGGAGTGCTTCCGAATGATGGCTCACTTTCTTAAGACTGCAGTAGGAGAAGGAGAGGAATGTCTGCAGAGAGGAAGGAAATTGTTTAAAGCAAAAATACAGCAGGATTACTGGTAAATCAAACCTGAAATCAATGGACTACGGTTACAACGACATGCCAACAAATTCCTCCACAGCATAACAGCGGCCACAGTGTTCTCCTAATTTGTCGTCTGTCTGTAAACATGGTATGAAGTAACAGCTTCTATGCACTATGTCCTGCACTTTATTTTTCTAAACTAATGTTAATTTACAAAATTATGCTTCTACATTCTTATCTGTAAGTCTACTAAGTTTTTATTATTATTATTATTATTATTATTATTATTATTACTTCTTTATTCCATTCACTGTTCCATTTATAGGTTCTGTTTGGTAAATTTGCTACTTGCAACTTTCTTTAATCTATTTTTTTATTTTTTATTTATTTCTTTAATCCTTTTTCTAATTCCACCATCATGGGTGTTCGCTAATTATCTTTTGTATATAATCTGTGTCTGTATATTTGCTTGTATTGTAAATTAATTTGAGCAGAAATATGTATATAAATAAATACGAGAGCGACTAAATAAATATGCTAGAAGTTAACTAATAAACCCATTTATGGTTGTTTTTTTTTTAATTTGTCAATTTCAAAGCGAAATCCAAGACAGACACATTTGTGGTTTGAGCTCACAGTCTATTCGATGATCCAGTTAGAGATACAATTCATTTATCTTCAGTCCTTCACACTCCTTCACACCTGTAATCTTTGGCAAAATGCCGTGGTGTGTTAGAGGAATAAAACATTAAAAGTCATGCAGTTATTGGAAAATAATAAGCTCAGGGGTGGTAACATTGGGCCTTGTCACACAACCCCATCCTTTAACAGCATGCTTATTATATTTTACAACTTACATCATACATAATCGCTGTTAGATTCCGATGAATAATCCTTTTAGAAATCTGATGAAAAGTGCTGTGGAGGGAGTCCATCCGTTATTCAACAAACAGACATGTCACACCATACAGATCTCAGCACTCTGCATGGAGTACATGCTGGAGTATTTGTTTGCACTTGACCTTGATTTAATCAATAGACACTACACTGATGGGCCCTTGAGCAAGGCTCTTAACCCTCATCTGCTTGCACCATCACAATTATGAGTCTGTTTGGATAAGAGCGTGTGCCAAATGAAGAATTATCAAGTGTAAACATGTGAATACTATGTGATCGGATAACGTAAAGGTGTGTTTCAACATTTCATGCCATTAAAGTGCATGTGATATGATTAATCACACACGAGCTCATGTTATACCATGTGAGTTGTCTGAAAAACCATAAGATTATTGTCATGTGAAAATCTCACACGACTCCCAGCGCTGATATTTTTCTGTAAAAAAGGGATAAATCTAACACAAACATACGGTATATTTTACACACCAATATGTATCACTAACTTGGATAGATAGATAGATAGATAGATAGATAGATAGATAGATAGATAGATGGATAGATAGATATTTTTTATTCAATCATGTACATACTGATAAACATTTAAACTTAAGTGTATAAAATTAATTATGTTTTGTTTCCTACAAGATTATGGACTCGCATATTACAAAAAAAGAAGCTTTTTTTTGTGATACTACGTACAGATTTTCATTTCTTACGCTTATGATTTCTTGAAATCGATAAATATTTTTAAGTAGCAAAATAAGAAGTGACCAAAAGAAGTGCCTTGTTTATTTTCACGGTTACAAAGCTAAGCTGTTTACCACCTCAGCCACAAACAGACCCATGTCTGTATATTTTAATGAATTAAAATAAAAATGAATAATTACGTCACAAAAATTGAAATAAGAAAAGATGTTATATTTAATAACCAATTAACCAATTAATGGAACAAGTTGAGGATATAATTGTGGGGTTTTTGTTTTGTTTTGTTTTTTGGCGTTTCACAATGAGAGATTACATTAGCCTGGTTGATGCTAACACAAGTTAACTGCTTCTTGTAGTTTTCCTTGTGTAGCTATATTGTGTTTTTCCCCACACTTAAATCATCTTAAGCCGTCAGCCAAACTAAAAAGGAGTGAATATGTGACTAAAATGTGCCTTGGAAGATATTTAGAGTCGCTTTTGCTTTGTGAAGTTTCCATAAATTTATTCACAACCCTCTGAGGGGCCCCTGTTTCTCGCCTTTGAGACTCCCCCTTTAGATAAAGGCCGAATTCCAAATGGCTCCCGGCTCCCTAGTTCTGTTCACTACCTGGGGTATGGATCAAAGCCTTGTGCGCCCTATGTAGTAGTTGAATTATCTAATCGAGACGTATTTGAACGTAGTCGAAGTGAAGCGAACGGGACACAGCCCAAAGGCTTGACTGCACCCATACCACCGGCATTCCCATCATGCAACGCGAGGCTCTTACTTGTTAGCAGGGGGAAAAAAAAAATAGTCCGGTGGTTAGCTGAGCCGAAGTGAACGGGCTGTGTGAGCAGGATAGTCGACAAGAATTCTCGGTCTTTTCCTGTGAATTGATAGCTAAATATTCGCAAACATGAATGATAACGAGAAGTTGGACAACCAGCGGCTGAAAAATTTCAAAAATAAAGGTCGCGATCTGGAGGTAAGCAGACAGAGCTCGGGTTCTTTTTTTTCCCCTTCCTCCTCCTCCTCCTCCTCCTTCTTCTTCTTCTCTCGGTGGTATTGCGCTAGTCTGTGGCTCCGGGATCCGCTGTGACGTCGTTCACAATTATAGGGGATTTTCGCCTTTACGATATGTCACCTCGGAATTTGGGCTGATTTTCACAGCGATGGGTTTCTGCGGGAAAATATTTCAACGCGTAGTCAAGTTAGAAACCGAGAGATTCACGTGAAACATTTCGGCTAGTTAGCAAGTTGCCCTTCCCTCTACGCCCCGGCGCGAGCCAGCCAGCCAGCCGCAGGTCCAAATCCGCGCGCGCACACTTACACACTAAATAGTAATAATAATCATAATCATAACCATAACAATAAAGTCCGAGAAGTACCCACATCTATACCTATTACGTCCTGCTGCTGCATTATGATATCCTACATAATCCTAATCATGATCGTGCACTATGCGGGGCTGGATTTGGTTTAACATTTTGTTCTGATTAGCTCGACTTAGCATGCTAGCCCCCAACGTTATCTGGTGTGTTAACTATTTAGTATTTAACCCAAATAAAGAGAGATTATCCAAGGGAATAAAATACCCCGGAAAACTATATTCTGTTCCACCTGAAGTGATTATTCGTGTATAACCACGGAGAAGCTTTTCCCTAGGTCCGCTTAGCATTTCACATTCTTTTGGCCTAGAATAATCAGCCCGGAATAGCTAGCGTTAGCCTGCTGAATGGCCTGGGCTAGCGAGGTAGCTTAGCAACGCCTCAGATAGGATTATGTAAAACGTATGTATGTGCTAGCTCGCGAGCTAGCTCGAGCCACTAGTGATAATTGGGGTCATGTTATTTAAAGGGAATATATATATATATAATGTAACTTGGTGCGGTTAGTTTCCTAGGCTAAATATGTTGGCGTGTTAGTTAGCGCCTCCTAAAACCGACTCGCTAGCTTAACCTGGTTAGCTAACGTGTTAGCGACTGGTTAGCTAGCTACCGCATTACTAATGGCTTTGTATCATGGATAATTAGCCATCCGGGCTAGCGTTTAAAAACGGTAGGGTGGGTAAAAACGTGCATTATATTAACGTGTAGGTTAAAAGTGAGATATTAAAACGTTTTTTTGTTTTTGTTTTGGTTAAGGCTCATTTTGGATAGTTCTCCAGTCTAGGTTTGAAAAATGTGGCGTTATTCGGCTAACATTAAATTAACGCGTCCTGGGTGAAGAGGCTACTAACGCGACTAGTGTGAGCTGTAAACCAGGCAGGTAATAATATCCACGGCATGTCTAAAATTCCTGACGAGATTTCAGCATATTAAAAAAAAAAAAAAAAAAAGCATATATTTTTCTGATTTTCTTTCTGGGAACAGGATGTTCCTGTGTGTGTAAACTGCGCCGTGATGTTTCAGTGACTTGCTCTTTAAGTAGTGATAGAAACCAATACGACAAAATAGGGTGAAAATCCATCTAACTACTTTAGTATGTATCCTCATTAAGATTTTCTACATGGTCACTTCCAGGCAAACTTTACAGTTTTTTGATGACTCATTCTGTACTAGGCAGGTGTTCGTCCAATTAAACGCCCCCTAGAACATTAATATCCCGCCCCCACAATCATCGATGGGGATGTGATGTGATGTGATGTGATGGGGGGGGGGGGTCATTTTAAAGTCACAGTGTGTGCGTACACCACTGTTCCTTTGGTCAAGAGCAACAACGGAGGCTGCTCGTTCATATCAAGCGGGGTGGAATTTGTGTAAATTTGAGGTTCTGTGACGGGAACTTCTCTAAGGAGTGTTTTGTTTTACCTTTGGAGGGTTCGGTGTCGGAGTCCAACTCACCGAGATGTCCTGCTGCGGGTATCTTTTTCAGATGCCTTTGACTTTTGTAAGCCTGTCAACCCGTGCAATTTGTGTTCATTATAACCCTGGAGGGGTTTCCTGCTAGGTTCACAATTTTAAATATTCGGAAACATGGGACAAATCATAGGAACACTGGAATGTCCAGATGTCTCGGACTGCTCGAGAACGGGATTTGTTCTTTGAGGTGCATCTCGTCGTTTACGATATTTATCTTCGACAGGCATGGTGAAAGGGTTGATGAGAAATTATCCAGGAGAAAAAAATTGTTAAGCCCATCGCTGGTCTCTGTATTCAGCTCGTTCACTGAGCTCCCGTCAGGTTTGTTTAGATTCGACGCTGACATGGTATATCTTGAACACTATTGGTAAAGTGAAAGTGAAATGTATGTGAAATATGTCAAGATGACTGTCAAGCCATTTGGTGGGAACCTGAGCAAGATTTCTGATCTTGCTCATCCAAGAACACATTTTTGGGTCTACATGAAGCAAACAAACTAGGACAAGATGTCCCCATTTGCAGCCATACAAAGAAAGGTCTTCAGGACAAGATGCTGCTTACTTGACACCTATTGTGTCAGCCTATAGGCGATAACTGCGACTTAGCCCCCCCACTGCATGGGGTGGCGTTGAAACCTGCAGCTGTCAAATCAAGTTAAACCGCTCGGTGAATCTATTGTTTCCGAGTATAAACTAGAAGCTGAGTATATTTGTGAATGGGGCGCTTCCACATCAACTGACCCACATGATTATATCGAGGTGTTACCATGATCGTGTTAAGATACCTGACGATTTCAAGGGATGTTTTCAGATTTGTTTACTGAGCTGTCCCTTGAGTGATAAGTGAGATCAGGCTGACATTTCTGAGACCTCTGGTATGCTCATACACAAGACATGGATAGAGGATGTTCACAGCTTGTATTACTGTGGCATGAGCACACACACAGCCTGTTCCTGTCATCGTCACAAGCACACCAAAAACATCAGACTGTTATTTGATTTATGTTTTAGTGAAAGAAAAAAAAAGTCCAGGTGTTGCTCAGATACACCCGAAAACCACATCAGTTATTTATTTGCTTCATTTACTAGTTGCAAGCTAGTTAATGAAATGCGTCCCTGAATATCTATAAAGGCTTTCAAGATTAACGTCATGTCTTAAAATAATCCTCGTTATGCAGATTGCGTTATCAGAGGGGATATTTTAGCCGGAGATGAAAGAATAAAGGCTGCGAGTACTCGGGTAATAAATCCATTGCACAGATCTACCATCTGTCTTTTTAGGCTTATTCGAAGCCAAGGCTTGGCTTAAAATGATCTTCGGCGCACACATTGTGCAGCATGCTGCGAGGGCAAAAATCAGGCTTTTCCAACACCAGAATGTGCTGCAAATGTTCTTCGCAGAGGCGTCACTGTTTACCGATTGCACACTTGATATACTTCTCGTACCTTGCTGGGGTTCGTTCTTCCTCCCCCAATTTAAACCGATCAGTGCAGATCATATGCCTGGCGTGCTTTGGTAAAGTATTTATGGGACCACTGCAGTTAAGAAGAAGGAGAAGAAGAAGAAGGAAAGAAAGCTTTAAAAAGGTTAAAACGTAATGTATGATTCACTAAAAGATTGTGTTTGTGCAGAAATGATATTTTTGTCTGCTGAACATCATTGCAATATTTGGATCTATTTGCATACTGAATCTACTAATTAATCTTCATGCCTTTTTTTTTTTACCTTTTGAAATTCTGTTATTTATCCCTGGTTTCTCTTTCACAGACAATGAGAAGACAGCGCACAGAGGTGGTCGTCGAACTGAGAAAGGTAGTCCTAAGTCACAAAAAACTTGTACGATTTTGTGCTTTTTTTTTTTTTCTTTTCTTTTTTGTCTTCTCGAGGTATTTCATCAAGTCTACTGGCTCACATTAGGCAGTATCAAGCTATGCAATTATAATGTGAGGAATAAACACCATGGGTCATGCTGTCACGAGGGTAATAATCAACATGGTGGTGGGATACAACCCTGTTACAATTCTGAGGTTGACTGTTTTCCTCTTAAACCAAAGCAGGTGATTTTAATATAGTGCTGCCGTGATTAGTCGACGTAATCGACCATGAAAATTAGTCGACGTCAATTTTATTGGTCGATTAGTCGCCT
>JAQMCW010000018.1:4933690-4945797 GCA_030068335.1 Chrysichthys cranchii
ACTTTTACTTTCTTAAACATACAGGTTTAGGTTCATTAACATTTTGGATTGACCAAGAGCACTGTAGTTGTTCAATAGTAAAATTAATCCTCAAAAATACAACTTGCCTAATAATTGTGCACACAATGTATATATATGTGTGTGTGTGTGTGTGTGTGTGTGTGTATATATATATATATATATATATATATATAAATAAATAAATAAATAAATAAAATATGCACTTATGGATGTTTATTGATTAATAAGTCTTTAATTGGACATTATGTATTGTAAAGCTGCTTTGCAATAATGTTCTGTTGTTAAAAGCGCTATACAAATAAAATTGAATTAACATACAGCGGTCATCGATTAGATTATTCTGATCAACTCCAAATAATGACCAGCTGTTTCTGTAGGATTTTCTTGACATCATCTTGGTTTCATCTGAATGCTAAAGCCCTGATTGGCAAAGAGTTTCCAAAGCCTGTATGGTTTTTCTCAGTTATCAAATGTTATCACAAAATGAGTATGAAAGTATTTTCAAAACGCCAGATGCACCATGGAACACTGAAGTCTATCATCAACAAGTGGAGAAAATGGAACACCACAGTGACATCACCAAGAACAGGATGTCCCTCCAAAATGTACAAAAGAACAAGACAAAACTTACCAGGGAGGCTACAGCAATACTAAAGGAGCTGCAGGAACCTCTGACAAGAACGAATTACTCACTACGATCTCTTGAATTGCCAACATGTCTGGGACATTGAGCACAGAAGCCATTTCCTCACCAAAAAAACCCAAAAAACATTCAAGCCTAAATAAAATCACACCAAACCATGTGGCAAAATGTGTTATGGTCTGATGAGGACAATTCCAAAAGGTATAATTCAGTTATTCCAAAAGATATGTTTGGCACAAAAACATACATCACTAAAGACTAGGTGAAGCATGGTGCTGGCAGCATCACGTTTTCGTCAGCCAGAACTGGGGTTTTTCTCGAGGTGCACAACGTTCAGGTGTCTCCTACCAATCCGACGATGAAAAGGAATTTCAAGTTTCAGCACAACAGTGAACCAAAGCGTTCAGCCAAATCAACAAAGAAATGGCTTAACCTAAAGATCAGAAAGAGGTTTCTGAAGGGCCTAGCCAGATCACAACCCTGATTCCAACTGAAAATCTGTGGGATGACCAGAAGCCGGCTGTGCACAGGAAATACCCTCACCGTCTGACAGGCCTAGAATGTTTTTAAAGAAAGAGTGGGGAAAATACTGCCAAGTAAAGACGTGCCATGCTGAGAGACTCTTACACAAAAAGACTAAGTGGTGTAATAAAATGAAAAGGTGCTTCAACAAAGTAGTAGTTTGCACACTTGTGCAACAAGGTTATTGCAAGTCTGTCACCAAAAAAAAAAAAAGAAGATTGTTCTAATTGTTTTTTCACTGTATTTTCATACTCTGCAAATTCACATTAAAGATAGGAATAAGTTCTGACATGATTTTTAATCCTAGTTTCATTTTTTTTTTTTTACATGATTTTTCCTTAGATTACTTTTTTGTGTTGTTCATTTACTTAAGGTTTCATCAAAAGCAGAGCCTCACTGGCTGCCCATCAAACTACTTCCTATAATTCAGACTCACAAATGCTATAATTAGCAATATTTAAACAGAAGAGGTAAAACCTGGTTTATGATGTAAGCTACATGTTAACACGTGCACAGCAAAAATACCTCCGCCTCCTGGCAGGACTTCATGATCTCTCCTGCTTGATCCTCCAGTTTCTTCAGCTGCTCTGTGAGCTCCTCCATTAATTTCTCATTCTCTGCAATCTCAGTTTCCATTCGCGTAACCGTCTCCTCTGCCTTTTTCAGATTACTGTAAAGAAAACAACGAGCTTAGTTGAAGTAATGGTCAAAAAATTTCTGAGGATAATGTAGCTTATAAAATAAACATGCAGCGTAGCTGCCTGTAGTCCTACTGCAGCTGGAAACTGAAGATTCTGACTTCCACAATAACAAAAAAATTCGCAGTGGATTAATAAACCATGTCAAACAGTGGCAACACCTGTTCATAATCTGGCAGTCAATATGGCCATCTGCAGGTTATAGTCACTAACCCAGCACGTAAAATAATTGCCCTGTACTCTACCCACATTGACGCTCATCAAAAAGGTGTCACACCACAGGTCATCTCATCACTCCTGGTGTAAAATAAGCTTAAAAGAAGTGACAGAAGAAGTGTCAGATTTCACATCCTTTTAAAGTGCTCTCGCATTAACAGGGGCTCAGGTTTGTTGAGAGTAAATCCTAAAATGTACTCTTGCTGGTCAAAATGCTTGTTTTCACAATTTAATTGCTATTCTGTGAATTTCTGTACTGTGGGTGGCAATAATAGGTATTAAATTGCAATAAAGTGGGTGTTAAATCTCTTGCCTGGCAAAGGTATTTAAGGACCTAAATTGCCTAGTAATTTACGGCGTCTGCTCAGCCCATCCATAAACATTCATAGCACAGATAAACTTGTGAGCAGTTAAAGTGAGCAACGTGTACACGTTAGCAAATCTCTGCCAAACAACGGAGCTTTGCCATGGCTGGGCAATAAATCCAAACCCAGGACTGTCCATTTCCTGGCAGAATACACGTGTCTGGTTTCCATCACAAAGCCTCCAGAGAAACTCCCATTTCTTTCATGGGTATAGTTATCAGATGGCACTAGTAGTAGTAGTAGTCATTTAAAAAAAATAAAAAATAAAAAATTCCTACTTGGCCCAGAAAAACACTTTCTGTGGCTAAATCTCAGTCATTCAGGGGGGAAAAAAAGTGAATAAATTGTTTGAGATTTGGCCTAAGTAGATGTCAGACTTTACCTGGATCACATGAAAGACGTACAAGCTCGAACTAAATCGTGACATCAAATTACTGTTTAAAATCAAAATGTTCCCTCTTTTAGCTCTACCCCTATGTCATGGCTCAGCTTACACGCTACCTGGGGAAGAACCGTAACCAAATTCAGCACATGTATGGTTTGTCGGTTGAAAAACCAATGATGTGGGGGATTATGGGTAATCTGCTGAACCAAGATACACTGTTTGTTGGAAAAACACAATTGGTCACCTCTTTCCACAAGTTTTCAGAGACAAAGTTCACGTACCGTCCTGCTGTCTTGATAGCCACTTGGGCTTTGGTGATTGCTGATGAGCACTCATCTAGCTCCTTGTTGATCTTATCCAGCTTGTCCTGTTGGGCCTTCAGTTTGTGGCTGTTGATGTCCACAATTAGGTTGTGGAGTCTCTTCACCTCAGCCTCAACCTTCCCTGCCTTGTTGGATGCACCTTCATAATCTTTGAAGACACAAAAACTAGGTTTGATCTGTTCACCTGAGAAATGTTGTAGTCATCAAGCACATCTCAGAGATTTTTGTCCTGGAAGTCCACCACACTTTACACCATTAGTATCTCTCCTGTCCCAAGATCATCCAATTATAAAATGGACACTTTTATGACATGGGTAGAAAATAGCATTTCTGCTGTGGTGCTCCCTGACCTTGATGAATACAATTATATTAAAACAAGGACTCGCTGTGCAAGTCCATCCCATCACACGGCAATCTTACTTTTCTTGAAGGCTTCCAGGTTTTTCTCCATCTGCTTTTGCTTGGTTTTGTCTGGGGCAGCAGCAATAACATTTGCCTCCAGCTCCTTTATCTGAGACTTCAGGTGAATCTCTTGCTCCTCAAGACTCTATAGAGAGTAACGCAATTTTAAAAGTGCTCTGCTTTGTGGAAAACCGTGCTGTCCTTCATGCAGTGGTGTGTTTTGATTAAAATGCACAGAGATGTTAAGATAACACGAGTATGTGTTCTTTCCTTTTAAAGCTGTCAAGCGTTCAGCGAGCCTTTTGGAGGTGTGTATTTTGGCTGACCTGAATGCTGGCTGTGTATTTCTCCAAAGTGTTCTTCATGTCTCGGAGCTCCTGTCTCTGTTTGTGCACACTCTCCTCAAGCTGCTGTTTCCTTTGCTGCCAGCCCTGCAGCTGCGCCACCTTCTCCTTTAATGCGCTCTCCATTTTGTCCAGCTACACACACACACACATAAATTCATCAGGATGTGGTAAAAAAAAAAAAAAAAAAAAAAAAAAAAAAAAAAGTGGTTTAAAATGTGCAACAGGCAGCATCGGGTTCATGATCTCACCTGCTCCTGTGTGACTTCAGTGCCGATAGAAGAGCCCATTCTACCTTTCATTACACGTCCTCCTCCTCCAGTCATTGTGCCTGAGGGCGGGTGCGCAAATTGTCACGAGACAGAATCAAATAGTGTGCTTTTTTTTATCTATCTATTTATTTATTTTTACCAGCCTGCTCGATGATCTGTCCCTGCAGAGTGACCACTCTCCAGCGCTTGTCTTTTTGGAAGGCCACTCTAGTCGCCTGCTCCAGGTCTTTAGCCACCAGCGTGTCTCTCAGGGCAAAGTAGAAGGCAGGACGGACGGAGTCATCCTTTACTTTGACCATATCAAACAAACGGGGAATGTTCTCTGGTGTGGAGATGGCTTTCATGTTTTTCTCCCAGACCTTCATCTAGGAGAATAATTGGTTTACTCAAGTTAGCACCAATCAGTATTTATACTTTACATAAAGAGTTTATGTTAAGAGAGATGCCGTGTGTTTGAACATGAGTATTGTGGGAAAGTCCTTTTGCCGATACTTGTTATATTTACCCTGCTAAAAGGTCAGTTAAACAAAGCAGACGGATGCCAGTTCTGAGTATGATTAAGCAATTTGGTTTAAATCCACGACAAAGCAGTAGCTCAAACACCCGGAACGTGGATTTCATGTCCAGGCTAGCATTTGTTTTTATTCACAGCTTCCTGACTAAGTAGGTGTAACAGCCAGAGAAAGAAAATAAACCAAATCCTGCTTCCTATTTACTTCTGCAAAACTAATGTGGTATGTGTATTTACATGTAATGAACTTCACAGTGGTGTGGTGCCGTGATGCTCCAATTATAGCGCTTGCTTTCGAATTCTACCACCAGCTGCATGACACACAAGTACTCTTGTACAAAAAGTAACGGTACCTTGTCTAGACCAATGAAGGTCGCCACGCCAATATTCTGGGCCTTAAGGAAGGTGACACATTTCTGAGCTGTGTCAATGGTGTCCACCACAATGTTATCGAGTGCGCCACAGCTCGACGAAACAGCAATGTCGTACTTCTCATCAATGGCTCCCAGATCACCCTAGAGTGAAAGAGCATGAAAAGTCCTTAAGTATGCTTAAAAGCCAACACTTGAAATTCTCAAATGTTGTCATATGTATCTCACCAGGCGTCCGAGGATCCCAGGAATCTTGCCAGTGTTTTTCTGCTGCATCAGGGCATCCAGCACTTTGCCTCGGCTGCGGGTGGAGGACAGAGATGACTTGGCCTCTTCAACCTTCTGCCTCATGTCCCTGACTGCAGCCTGGGCCTGTCCATCCTTCTCAGAAATCTTCTTTAGCTCCTCCTCATCCTACACACACACACACACACACACACACACACACACACACACACACACACACACACACACACACACACACACACAAATGGATTACACACTAAGAAGCCTTTGTGTGACAGCTACAAATTTTCCCGTAAGCAAGTTTTGCTGATCATATTGTCCTAGTCAAACATCAGAAATTAGCCTATGCCAATGATGCACAAACACACAGAAATATTTGAGTTCACCTTTTCATTTCATTTTGGGTGCCAACTTCACAAATGTCGAAAAAAATAAAATAAAATAATAATAATAATAATTAAAAAAAATAAAATAATAAAGATCATTCCCCCCTTTGTGCACACACCTTTTTAAGCTCCTGCTCACACTTTGGCACTTTGACCTTCAGCTCTTTGATGGCAGCTCTTCGGTCTCGGAGTGTATCAGCCGTTGACTGTAGGGCCTCTTTAGCTTGGTTGAGCTGTGAGACGGCCGTGTTGTGCTGACTCAGATAGATGTCCAGCTCTGACTGAGCTACGTCCATTTGCGAACGGGTCTCGTTCACAGCTTTACTTAGCTCCAGAAGCTCCTTCTCTTTTTGCTAAATAAAAGAGGTAAAGTTTTATTTAAAAAGAGAGTAGGTGTGCATCCACATAATGCATTTTAAAGGTAATCTCTTTCTCCCTCACTTGTGTGTGTGTGTATATAGACACACACACACACACACACACACACACACACATTTACCCTTCCCCTCCCCAACTGCACACTTATGCACAAGACTAACATTCTCCAAAACATGCAGCTTAAGTTACACATCAGTTAATGTGATAGAAGTGTAGCAAACCTCTTTTTCCTGCTGTAGGCCACTGGTCTCCTCCTTCAGACGCTCCATCACCTGGGCCAGAACTGCTTCCTCCTTAACCTTCTCCTTCTCCAGTAATTCTTTTTGGGCAGATGCCTCCGTGATGATCTTTTCACTGCTGGCAGGAATGTTTTTCACTTCCTCCAACTGAGAGACAGAGAGAGAGAGAGAACGAGCATATCATGAAAACTGATTATGCGTCAACATGGATCGACGGCCAGCCATTTTTCAAAGAGTGTGTAGTAAGGCATCAATTTTTGCTCATCTGTTTACATAACAGAATTAAGTATATATTCACAGCTTCCCTGCAATATCTACAGAAATGTGGGAGACATTAAATCAGGGGGAAGGGGAAGAAAAAACAATCCTCCAAACGGTTACAGAGCACAGCCTTACAGAGGGAAACTCGGCCTGCAATTGTTACATAAAGTCATACTTCACAGGCGTCTCACAGAACACGGCACCCTAGGGAGCCAAACTGCCCTGCCTCCATGACCCCCGAAAATCTCACTCCTATTTATGACCAACGGATTGTTTTGGTTTTTCAAAAACCCACGCAGGAGGGGAGGGATCGAGAAAGATAATGCAAAACAGTAGTAAAACTGTCATTTCTTTTCAAACTTATTAGAACATGCAATGGTTTTGGGTTTGTCCACAAAATCACAAGGCATAAATCAAACAACACAGACCGACAAGGATCACGTTAAAATACAAATTTTATCCTCCAACCTAGAAGACTAATCTCAGGAGAAACAATCCCACTGCAAATGGTCAGACATCTTGGCCATTATCTACACTGTTAATAGTGTAGGAAAAGTTGCTACCGGGCTTAAATTTACATTCTAATGTCTTGCACTAAATGGAAAGAAAACAGCCAGAACAGGAACAAAAGAGCAATTTTAAAACCCAGAAAGTTGGTTGCAATTTGTTTTTTGTTGCTTGTTTTAATCTCCTGCGAAGTTGCACTCTCACAGTGTCGGTGTTTCAGCCAAATATTAACAGCAATACCCTCTGGTGGCGCCGCCTCTTCCACTTTACAGTTCTGACTTAAGTGCAAAAAAATTTACGATTTGTCAATGTTTCTAGAACAAATACAACCCCTGGCAAAAATGATGGCATCACCACACTTGGAGGATGTTCACAGGGTTTTTTTTTTTTTTTTTTTTGGTAGCAAATAAACTAAATCCCAGATATGACAAGAAATGAATTTTGATTAATAGCTGAACATTCTGGCTTTGTGAACCCTACCTCAAACAAACAAGCAAAAAAACTTTGTTTTTTTTAAATTTATTATTATTTTAATTAATGGCATACACTTTTCCAGATCAAATAGAGGAACAAATTAAGGAATCAATATGAATGAGGAAAAATTAATGAATTCGCCATCAAGCTGGTTCCAACTTTTATTCGAACAACATTTGATGGATCAGCTTTGCAAGATGGAGCCTCGTCATGGATCAATCTATTTTTTTTTTATATTTACACAGTATATTTTTACTGTTCGCTGGCCCTGTCACTAAGTTAAAAAGGCTTTTCTTCAGGAAAGGCATAACACACTTTACTTTGTTGCAAGATGCATAATCATCCTGAAAAATGACTTCATCACCAAACCCATTTACCCTTGGACGGAATGAAAAAAGTGTCCAGAATTTCAATGTACACCTGTGCGTAAACTGTTGAGGTAATGACTGCTAGCTCCCCTGGTTCTTTATTTGATATGCAACCCCAGATCACAAATGAGTGGGGAAATTTGATTGTTTTCTTCAGGCAGTCATCTGTATACGTTTCATTAGAATGGCACCAGACAAAAGTTCTCCTTGGCCAATGCTAATTCGTGAATAATCACTGAATATCATCCACACTCCACGACTGTATCTCACTGTGCTCCCTCTGTGCCCAGTCACCACGTTTTCTTCGGTTTAGTTCTTAGTGCTGGTTTTCATTTGGCTTTTCTATATGCAAATCCCACTTCATTCAACCAACTTCTTGCCATTCTAACAAACCTTAACTCCTCTTTCTGCACATTTTCCATTTAAGGCATACACTGCTTTGAGTTTTCTTCATCTTAACACTTTGATGTCTTCCTTGGTTTATTTGTACATTTTTCTTTTATAACCTTCCCACTTTACTTTACGTCACTTGTACCAAACTGTAGACACCGCTGACCGGGAATTACCAACATCTTTTGCTACACTCCATGCTGGATTTCCTTCTTTCAGGAGTTTTGTAATCTTTCCCATTGTTTCAATTGACAACACAGCACTCTTGTTGGGGCCATGTTTTCTTTCAATTAGCCAAGTGCAGCAGTTTGTTAAGATCTGTAATCACCCAATTACCTGCCTACTAATCTGCATTTGTAGATTTGTGCTGGTATTCGTTTCAGAAATGCAAATTACAAGGTAACTCCATCATTTTTTCTTCTAAAGAAAAAAGAAAAGCTGTTTCAAATTGCTTTATGCCATATCTGTGATTTGTTTATATGCCCCAAAGTATAAAAGCTGGGTAAACATCTTCCAAGTGAGGTGGTGCCATAATTTTTGCCAGGGGTTACAATAACGCACTACAGTGCCGTGTGTTTTCCAGTATGGCCGCACTACATGTACAAAACAGCACACTAAAAGTGAGACAAAGCTGCAGTTGGTCGACATTTTCAACCCAGGGAATTTTACCTGTGATGTTTACACCCTCACATCATCTTTTGACAGCTGTTCAAATAAATAAATAAATAAATAAAAAATAAAAAAATAAATAATAAAAAAATAGGTGCACACAGACAAACCAGGTCATTAAATTGTGCCCAGGTTCTCATAGCTGAAGCTGATGAATCATTTGCTCATTTTGCTGTTTCATGAACCTGCCTCTGATTCACTCAAGCTACTTGAATATGCGCTTCGGTCAATAAAGGGTCACTGTGCTGACCGCTAATCTATAAGTGTTATCTTCTTTGTTCAGAAATATCATTGCTTTTATACTGTATAGCAATTTAAAGCAATTTACATTCATACAATCCTCTTAACGTTCAGACTAGAGCCAAGGCACATTAGGAACACACACAGCAGGCTGTGTCTTATCTCTTGAAATCATGCGTCATATTTTTACTTTTTTATAAAATACTTAATGTTCGTATGTGTTTCATGAGCAATCACCACTCGACCATTACACACACCTTTTCCTTGTCCTTCTGCAGCTGTTTATGGAGTTTTTTGGTCTTGTTCTTGGTGTGCTTGAGCTTCTCGCGCACCTCCACATCCTGGAGGTCCAACTGGGTGAATTTCTCCTTCTGGCTCTCAATGAACTTGGTCAGCTTGCCCACTTTCCTGGAGAGACAACACAATCCTTGAGAAACTTGAGCTCTGAATATACCCATGTTACCATTTACCCAATTGAAAGCTGAGGGTTGGGGGTAACAAAATGAGTGTACAGAGACATGCAGCTCAACTCAATTTTTAGCTGTGGGAATACAAAAGAAACAATACATAGGACCAACACCAGGAGCTAACCGATACACCAACTAAATATTGCAGCGATTGCACAAGACCCCATCATGCATCTCAAACGCATTGGGGGGTGGGGTGGGGGGAGTCCAAATGAATGAACCAGAGGTCAAATGAATCGGGTCCTTTGCAATCTTACTTCTCCACATTCTTCAGGGCTTCATTTTTCCCCTTCATTTCCTCTGTGAGCTGGTTGCTTTTTTCAGTCAGTCCCTTGGTGTCCTCCTGGATCTCTTGTTTTTCTGCTTCCTTTTCGGCCACACGCTGCTGCAAATCATGTCTAATTCACGAAAAAAGGAAAAACAAAGAAAAATAAACAAGGAAATATGTACACAAAATGTTAAACAACAAGAAAAAAAAATTGTCAACCCCAATTGTACACATTCATGACCTTGTAGGCCAACGGATGCCATTATTCACGGTCAGATATGATCTATTACCATTCCGAGTGATGGACATAATAGAAATAAAATATTTAAAAAGTCTTAAATGGGTACTAAAATACTTTAAAGCCATGGGAAAGAGTGGCCAAGAAGGTTCAGAAGAGAGAGTTTGTAAAGAGCAACTCAAGTGGCCTTTTTTTTTTTTTTTTTTTTTTGATGTCACGCTGTGTTCAAACAACATCTGGGTCACCAGTTGCTGCACGCCTGTACTATTTAAAGAAAATGTGTAAATAAATAAGTAGTAACCCCCCCCCCCAAAAAAAACAACAGAAAAACATCTTAAACTGTCATTTGAATTCAGAAATGATCAAAATATGAGAGAATATAGTTTAGCATCATAGTTTGCAACTATGGACAACTTCACTCGAGTTGGTCACCTTTAGCCCGAAAATAATTAAATGTTCATTATTCATTAAATGT
Organism: Chrysichthys cranchii; assembly: GCA_030068335.1. Lineage (NCBI taxonomy): Eukaryota > Metazoa > Chordata > Actinopteri > Siluriformes > Claroteidae > Chrysichthys > Chrysichthys cranchii. The sequence continues at coordinate 4,944,370 of JAQMCW010000018.1, forward strand.
CCTGCCACCCAAACGTTTCCTACATTATAATCATCCCAAATAACCGATTGTAGTAGCCATCATCTTAGCCCTCATAATTACAAATATTTCTAATAAATGTTCATTTTCAACACAGGATGCTAAATGCTATTATGCATTATTTAGTGTTCTTAATAAACTTTCATATAACCCCAAACAAACATTCAACATACTGCAATTTCCAGTTTCTGCCCCAATATGAGGGCAGTTTCACAGCAGAAGTATAATCTCTGTGAACAAGGTCATAAACTCCAAGGGATTAGGGCATGTGCCATCAGACTTGCTGATGGATTTCAGTTTGGAACTCGTTCAGCAGACGGACGCAGCAAATGAACATTCAAAATTTAGGGCTCGGGAATAATTTACCAAAAAACCTAGAGCAAAATTTAAATTCTGCTTCCCATTCCCCCCCTCCTTATAACTGTCCATCAGAGCTGAAATTATTGAGCATGCATGTGGACCTTACATGTAGAATTGGCAGAGCTGGCTCCTCTTCTTAAACATGTCGTTCTCGAGGGTGAGAAATTCCACTGCTTTGTTCTTTTCACCCTCCAGGGCATTCTTCTCCTTCTCCACCAACTTCACACGATTCAGCTGAAAATGCAGACACACATGTGACTTAGACAGACCCTTGATATTTAATCAGACCATAATAGAGTTGCTCAGAATGACTAAATGGTTGGTTAGCCATCTAAACATTTGATCAGGGAGGTTTGACTGATGGGTTTTAAACCTAGAGTTTTTAAATCAAGAAGCTTCCTACTTATTACGATCTTTATCATCATCAGCTGGGGTCAACAGCACCTTTTCTGCAATTATGGTCCATCTGCTACACCTTTAGTCTAAGGCCACAAAAGGCAATCAATCAATTTCAAAATGCAAATAACTCCAGATCCAGACCAAAGCATATAGAAATGCCACACAAACACATTCATGCACAGTGACAGAATGCCTGCCATAATTCCACTGTATTTTTATTTATTTATTTACTTACTTACGTGTGTGTGTGTGTGTGTGTGTGTGTGTGTGTGTGTGTGTGTGTGTGTGTGAGAAAAATCTAAAGGGCAAAACGGTGGTTTATTTTCAGACAACCTTGCTGGATATTGTGGACATTTATTACTGCAATATATTAAAACTTATATAAAACTTATAAAAATATTTTAGCTGGTTTTCTGTTATATTCAACAATATTTATCTCATGAACTCAAATTAAATTACTAAATTACTAAAAATGTACCCTGAACAATTTCAAGGGAATAACTTTAGCAAATATCACTTTTCCAAAAATCAGGCCATCTTCCACATACAACTACATATACACACATAGTGTATATGATGTATGTAATAAATAAATTTTTTATATACATATATATACACACACACACACACACACACACACACACACACACA
>JAQMCW010000018.1:5012973-5024412 GCA_030068335.1 Chrysichthys cranchii
ACACACACACACACACACACACACACACACACACACACACACACACACACACACACACACACACACACAGAGAGTAACTAAACAAGAGTGCTGTACAGGATTATCCAGTTGCATTGGAGGATATTTTTATTGTACATCTGTGTGATTTATGTGCTCGCTGCAGGCAATGCACACATTCATATACTCACTCTTTTATATGCACGTGCACTGTCCTCTTGTACTATCCAAACACACACACACACACACACTTCTATCTTGTGCAGCAGGAGTCTAATGGTACAATGTGTTAAAAGCATTAGGCAAGCACAAATCCAGAAAGCGCTCCTCGGCCCACTATCATGTGTCTTGGCTCGTTGCGGTCTGGTGTATACATTGCACTCCATCTGTGAGTCACCCATCTCCTCTCGAGAGCCCTAAAGCCCAGCCACGCCGCCGTGTTTGCAGAAGAATAGACGGAGCGTTATTATTTTTAAATGCTTTCGTTTCGCAGCCAGAGGAGCAGGTCCAAGCCGAGCGAGGCCGTCATATTCAAAAAAGGTACATAAGAGTAAACTTCAAACGCCTGGCGCCGACCTTGGAGCAACCAAGGCTGTTTATCGACACTTTCCTCTCCTATCCCCAACCCCCCACACCTCAAAAAAAAAATCATCTTGCACACAGGATTTACAAGGAGAAATTGAAACAGTAATAGCGTCAGGGTTCAAGAGGAAGAAGTGAAAGAAACCACCACGTTTGATATGAGCGCACGGGCGGGCAGATTGGACGAAACGGATGCATTTTACACAAGGGAGGAAGTTGACCTAAGGAAAGCTGCTATTTTCGACAGCGCTCGGCTTTAAATAGAGGCCCAGGTGATCAAACGGCTCCGTTTCGGGCTGTCGAATGCAACCCTTTGCCTTGATTGACCAACGGAAATAACGCCTCGCCTCAGGATCTGGAATTAAAACAGACTCCTCCTTGTGCGCTAAGAGCTTCTGTGAAGCTGGTAGTTTTATTTTTCTTTGATGTGTGTGTGTGTATAATATGGATATATGTGTATGTATAGAAAATGTTTTTCACATCTCCTCCCTGTCTTTTGGCAGGTCCAGCCACCTGCACATGCTTAAAAAAAAAAAAGAAGAAGAAGAAAAAAAATGCGCTGACATGGCAAGGTCAGGGGTCACGGGATGGATGTCAGGGGTTTTTGCAGCTGGGCAGCATGTCAGGGAATGCTGGTGTGTCGACTACAGAGAGGGGGTTTGTTCCAGGGAGAGGGAGAGACGGAGAGAGAGAGGGAGAGAGAGGGAAAGTTCTGCTCAAAGGAAAGATGGGAGAATGCGCGAATGCTGAAGAGAGATAAATGTTAGTTGAAACGTAACAGAAAGAAACCCATTCGTCTCCCCACATACTCTTGCGCTCATTTATTACCCACTTGCTGTATAAAGTCATGTAAGGCATAGATACATCACCACTCCATTTGCACATGAAAGAAGTGCTTATTAGAGTAGGGAAAAAGCCTTCTTTATCTTTATTTTCTTTATTGGACCGAGGTTTGGCCTAACCCCTCCTTTGCGTTCCCTCTCGAGGCGAAAGTATTCTTTGCTTCTCCTTAAAACGTCTAATGCAGGCTCGAATCGTGGCCTAAATATAATCCGTAAACACCGCAATTACACAAGTGTCTGCAGAACGCCTCCGAGGCTGGCTCTCGAATCCAAGCTAACAATAGAAAAAAAGCCTCAGAGCCGAGAGGGGACTCTTTCTCTCTCTCTCTCTCTCTCTCTCTCTCTCTCTCTCTCTCTCTCTCTCAGCTGCGTTTTATAGCACCTGAAACCAGAGGCTGGCTAACAGAGCCGAGCCTGTTCAGCGATCCTGCACGTGAGCGAGGGAGAGAGGAGAGACAGATGAGCAGGGTGAGCAAGGGGTTGGATTTCTGTTGGCTCCAGTTGGTAAAGTCTTTGCCTCTTGTGTGTAGCATTTGAGGTTTGCAGCTACACACTGTGCTCATACAAATACAGCTCTAATGTATATCCACATCCATATCCATATCCATAGCGTTTGCTCACACACTAAAAGCTTTTCTGAGTGTGGCTTACACATGGGCGTGTGTGTTTTTATGAGAGTGAGGGCGGAACGCATGGCGTCTTACCGTTCATCACTATCGCTCACTTCCTGTTCACCTCAAGTCTCTTGAGACACGATACACGCTGTATGCCGCCTGTAGCCCTGCACTTGAAATATCTGAATTAAAAATTTTTATTTTTTTTTTCTTCTGATTTTGTGCAAGAAATTCACATCGTAAGTCGTCCTGTGGTGGACTTGCTGGTTGCGTAACATTAGCTGTGTTTGCATTCAGCCTAGCGAGCTGACATCCCAGAACAAAAATAAATAAATAGATAGATAAGGAATGAAACATGAGCGGGTATGCTGTTATAGGAAAATAATCAACAGTGTGAAGCGGAGTTAAATGCCTCAAATCCCCGAACAAGTGTTTTTGTTTTGTTTTGTTTTTTTCTCTTATGCTGCAGCAATTTGGAAACAATTCCAATTCCAAGAATTATTCGCAATTATTACACGGTGCCTAAGTGGTTAGCACTCTCACCTCACAGCAAGAAGGCCCTGGGTTCGATCCTGGGGTCGACACGGGTGCCTTTCTGTGTGGACGTTGCATGTTCTCCCCCTGTCCACGTGGGTTTCCTCTGGGTACTCCGGTTTCCTCCCACAGTCCAAAGACATGCAGAGAGGGGATTAGACTGATTAGCGACTCTAAATTGGCCGTAGGTGTGAATGTGAGTGTGAATGGTTGTCTGTCTCTGTGTGTCGCCCTGCGCTGGATTGGTGACCTGCCCAGGGTGTACTCCACCACTCACCCGAAGTCAGCTAGGATTGGCTCCAGCTTCCCCCCGCAACCCTGTACAGGATTAAGCGTCAGACGACGAATAACAGCATGTCATACTTTTTATCCATTTACAGCTAGATTTCATGTTATGGAATGTCATTGACGCAAGTTAGTTCCTGTTGTCACTATTTTGTTTTTGTTTTTTTCCTTAAAGGTGAAAACGCATTTTGACAAAGCAACCCGATCATGATCGAGCTTTTTTTCCATGTCAGATAACTTACCTCTCGCTGTTACAATGCTATAACACTGGAGACTCCTTCCATAAAATAATAATAAAAAAAAAAATTCTCCTCATATAAAACTACACGTTTAAACGATTACACGTCTTTTTCCATCCTCCTGTTTGAAGCATTTGCCATACAAGTCCCAGCGTAAGCTGTTACTATCCATCCATCCTTTATTTATACTGCTTATACATCAAGGGTCATAGGGAAGATGGAGCCAATCGCAGGTAACTTCAGGCGAGAGGCGGGGTACACCCTGGGCAGGTCACCAGACTATCCCAGGGCTAACACACAGACGAACAACCATCTCCACTCGCATCCACACCTATGAGCTATTAAGACCAGTCAAGCTGTTATTATACAAAGAATCATTTATCAGAACAAATGGATTAATGCATACATGTGTTACGAGTTGCTTTATATATGAGAGAAACTGTTATAGGATACAAATCGACGCTTTCTGACCAATCAGATTCGAGAATTCAGCACTACTGTGGAAGACTTAACAATTAACATACACACGTACATCATGATGGCGTGTACTGTGGACAGGCAGAGTTAAATTTCCTTGGACGAGATACTGGATAATCAGGTTAATTATCTGTTCAGTTCCAAAATGATCATGTTTGGGCGTCCAACATGGCGGCGACGAAACCCCAGGCCTGTGAGGAAACACCACTCCTGGTTTAAGTGCAAAAAGCCTTTAAAAATGCAAACAAAAAAAAAAAAAATTATAATAATGATACTTCATCCAATTATTATTGTCTTGCTGATACTTAAAGGCACACTGGATACGAATTCTGCTTTTCCTTTGTTCATGAAGTGTGTTTTGTTGAGATCGACATCATTTAAGAGTCCTTGGAAGAGCAATCCTGTCAGGTCGCAAGCTTTCTACGGGATTGAGGTTCATTGATTTGATTTTGCAGGCTGGGTAAAGTCACAGAGCGAATTGGCGCCGCGCACCCTCCATCTGTCATCCCCAAACGCAGGAGTGTTGACGTTTGGTTCGGCTTGGACATGCTCATGAGCTCATGAGTCTGGCCGACAGCTGACCATCCAGCAGGACGCTAAGTTGTATTTATCCAGGTGCACAACCTGTCGACGTCCTTCAATAAGACATGGCGTGAACGTGGACTTGTGGACGTGGATTGTCTTATGTGACAGCCTGGAGGATTTCAACTCATTTTAGTTGTTGTTTTGAAGTTATCAATTTTATCGCCCTGTATACCCTTGTGTACCTTTCTGTTTAAATCTATTTCTCCCTCATTTTCTCTCTCTCTCTCTCTCTTTCTGTGCACAGTGGTCACATGTTCTGGAGAAGCCGAACACGGGCAGCGTGTTCAGCCTTGCCTGGTCTGCCGATGGCACTCAGTTAGCCGGGGCGTGTGGGAACGGCCAGGTCATCTTCGCTCACATCGTGGAGCAGCGTTGGGAGTGGAAGAACTTTGAGATCACGCTCATTAAGAGACGCACCATGCAGGTACGCAGCTGTGCACATCCCCACATATGCGTGGTGAATTCTTCTATCTTTCACACAGCTTTCCGAGGATAGGATGAGCTCCGGAAGTAAGCACTTGGACACTGATCATAATCATGATGAAGCATGGATAAATGAATGTTATTCCAAATGCTATTCTTTTTGTCTTCAGTGTACATGATTTGGGAGATTCTGTGTCCCAAGCTAGAATAGTTCAGAAATGATCACGTTTATATTTCGGAGTAAACGCTACATGTCCAGGACCTTAGCCCAACACTAGCATTTCACCTCATGGATCTTTTGGAAGCGTACAGAGAAGGGGCTTGGGGTTCGTTCTTTTGTCAGCAGAAAGCATAGCGACTTGGATCCGATCCCAGGTTTTAGTGCTGGACCAGCACAGTTGGCGAGGTTCCCAGGTGTAAAACTTGGACACTCCTCATTGTAATACCCAAGTGTTATCAGATGGACATCCTCACTGGTGTATAAAAAGCTTCAACTTGCGAGATGCTTTACCACATTATTCCGAGATAACGCGCGCACCAGGATCTGTCCCAGACATTTTCCTCAGCTTAACTCTGTCAGCTAAAAAAAAAAAAGCATCCCTTATTCATGTTGCATCCTTTGTTTCCATTCATGTATGCATCCACGTTAAAGCCGGGAACTTTGCAGTGAACTGGACAGCAGCACTCGGTAGCGCTAACTGACCCGTTCTGCAGCTCCCTGTGAAAAACAAACGCGCTGTCATTATTCCTGGCTTGGCTTTGATCGAGGCCTGCACAGTGTCAAAGCCCCAAACCCAGCAGCAGCATCCTTCAAAATCCTCCCAGCTGTTCCCAGCTCTCCCAGACCCGCTGAAAGCTGAAGGAGAGAGGCCTGCTCTTTGTTCCATTGTTTATATATGAAGCATTGTGAGTCAGATTAAATCCCAGCAGCGTAGCGTACCAAGAGCTCTCTCAGTCCGCGAGGAACACAGTTGGCCGCTTTATTTCCAGGTGTGGGTTTGGACGGTGCCCATCGTAAAATGATCTACGAGTCACATTGTGTTAGGATAACACGCTGTTAAAACGCGCTGTATTTCACGTCTGTGAAGCGGTCCATGTTGACACGAGTGCATCACGCGATTCGTGCAGATTTTTCAGGTGCACATTCATGTACTCCTGTTCTACCACATCCCAAAAATGTTTTATTGGATTAAGATCTAAGAACTCTGCCCTCATTGTCATGGATATGAAGATCCTGGAAGTAGCCATTAGTAAGTTGATGGGTAGATACTCAAACTGATTAGTGTTAACGAGAGTTAATAAAAAGCGTGCCAAGAAAACATTCCCCACACCGTTAAACAACCTCCACCAGCCTGAAAAGTTGATGCGAGGCAGGTTGCGTCCATGAGTTCATGCTGTCTGTGACAAATTCTCAGCAGAAATCATGATCCATCAGAACATTTTTCTGGTCTTCAACTTTCCAGTTTTGGTAACCCTTCCCGCGCTCCCTGCAGCCTCGGGTTTCTGTTCTTGACTGACAGACGTACCTATACGTTATGTACACAGACATTCCAAAAGTAAAAGGAAGCCATAATTTTTGAAAAATTTATTCCTCGAAACTTCTTCCTGTCAGCTGTGCCATAGTAGCCATGTTGATGGAGATCCCTCATAGAAGTACTCCGACTCACTTGGAGTCGCTCTGCAACTTCAGCGGCCTTGCAACCTGAGCGGGATGCTCTTGATTCCTTTCCTTTGCGTTTGAATTGTACAATCACTCTGTTGACTGTGTCCAAGAGAAATCCCAAGGTTTTGTACAATCATACCCTGGCTAAGTCCACGCTCAGACTGACCCGCAATACGCATTCTTTGAAAATCACACAACTCCTTTTGCTTCTGGTGTTCGCCGTGTGGCTAGTCGATCTAAACAATTAATACACAGTGATCCCTGTACCCACGAGCATAATTGGTTTGAAGACACAGCTCTTGGGTACAATTTCTCGTGGGTACAAACAATTTTTCCCATAAGGAATAATGGGAAAGGGATTCATTGGTTTTCCGGCCCCAGAATCCCCCCATACGAAACATTTATATGCACAATAATTCAGCTTTCAGTGACGATATGAGTAGTATTGATTGAGAATATCATATTTTTCACCATATTAGACACACTTTCATTTTTAAATGCATAAAAAACAGCGCCATGGCCGTATACAGAAGAGACCAAGTCCTGTAGGCTAGGCTGCTCGGCGTAGGCTAAGCGTAGTTTTACCTTTAGGAAGCATATTATATATAAAAAAAAAACCCCATTCATACATTTACAACAGTGGATGTAAACATACGTATCATACATACGGCAACACAAAACGGCTGTTAGAACGAGCCGGCTGAAGCAATCGAAAGAAATCGAAAGCACAAAAATAGTTCAGGTGGTCTCAAAGAGATGCTAACAACACAAGATGCGGTGAGGGACTGACCGCCGCTGAGCCGCGTGTTTCCCTTGTTCCTCATCGTTTATGCATATAGAGATAACGAGGCGGGCGGCTCGCGGTACCGCTCGTGGCTCCAAACATTGCTCGTGGGTACAGCGAGATTTTATTAAATAAAAATGCTCGTGACTCAAGTTACTCGTGGCCTCAGACGCTCGTGGGTACAGGGAGCACTGTACTGTAATCTGAAATGAAAAATAATCATATATTAACAATTTTGAAGCACCGGGTGGTGTCCACATAGATAAAACCTAATGAGGGATGTCTATTTACTTTTGAACTGTCTGTCTAGAGAAACAGATTACCGAAACGTATAATAGTTGACGTTATGAAACTTTCTGTGAGGAGACGTGTATTTTTGGAAGGAGTCTCCATTGTCAGAGAAACCTCTGTAGTCAGCAGTAAAGCTCTTCCTTTCAGTTTTCCAACCTGGGAAAGTCTTCAGGAGATAGGACCTTGCAGGGTTCGTTCTTCCTCGGTAAAGAAACAAGTTTTCTTTTTCTTTTTTTTTTCCCCACTTGAAGAGAGGAAAAAAAAAAGAGAGAGAGAGGCTGGTCTGGTGAGGGAGCAGTTGTTTATAGCTGCACTATAACCTAATGTGATAACAGGACGTTCTACAGCATTAAATATAACCATGTGAACCGATAAGAAGCGCAGCCACCCAGTGGTTGATTATTTTTCTATAACGGCACACTGCGCGTGTGTTATCCCTTACGTAAGGACGTTCTTTCACGGCTGTCTCATCTGAAGACCGTTAGCATTAGTGCTCGATGTGATCGCTCTATAGTTGTGTACTTTAAGCCTTTATTGACCGAATTGAGCAACTTCCCCTTAGACCGGCGTTTCATGTGAGACCCAGCGAAACGGCTTGTCTGTTTATTTTTCGAGTTCAGCTTGGAAAGTGTTGCTTTAAGCTCATTTAGCCGTCGTATTATTTAACTCTGCAGCTTCCTATGTATTGCTGTATGAAAAGTTTATGGGGAATAATTTATACACCTTCTATAGAAGAAGCATAAGGTCATTTCCTGAGTGCATACGCTGCTAAAGTAAATGAATTGCCCTAAGCAGAGAGGTGCGAGGTGCAGTTGATTTGTAGTGTACTGCTGACATTTCATGGGCTTCAGTAAGAAAACGTGCTGTGTATGAATGTGTGTGTGTGGGGGGGGTGCACCATTATGCCGTAAGCCTCCAAGTGTAGGCACTGACAATGGCTAGCTTGTCCAGGAGCAACCACCACTGGAGTGTGTTTAAACTCACGCAAACCGCAAGATATTTTTTTGCGTCTCTTGTGTGGTTCGAGTTTTGCTCCCCCGTGCATGTGGACAAACACGCACACACACATGTGCGCGCGCACACGCACACACACACACACAAAAATACACACCCTTGTTATAGATAGCCCTTGCTGAGTTAAGTTTGCAAAAACCAAACAACCCCACGTCTTCAGCTGTTTATTTTTTCCACCACTTTTTTCTTTTCTTTTTTCCCCCCAATTTATCTTGCGCACACAGACCAGCAATGTCCCTTCCTTTCCCCCTCTCTTTTTCCTATTTATATGTATATTTTTGGGCTATTTTTATACCTACTTGCTATCTTGGTTCTTGGTTCACCACTTTGCGGCGTCTGTTCCTGGGTTTCATGATGAACTAAGTTAATTGAAGTAAAGGAGCAGAAATAATCCTGACTCGGGAATTTACAAACGGCTGAAAATAATGTGGATAAATACGACGGTCACTGAAGATTTATGTATTTACGTACCGTTTGGTGTAACAAACGGGTGTGCGATGAATAACGGTAATAAGATTTATTTATACGCCGCCTTATTTAAAATGCAGCTCAAAATGTGGAGAAATCAAGAAACACAAGGTCAAAAAGAACAGCAAAGCAAAAAGGAACTAAATAAATAAAAATTCCAATTGCGTTCTGAATATAAATTTTCACAACTTGAAGACTGAAATAATAAACAGTACAAGGGAAAGAAATATAATAGAGAAATATGTAATAAAAATGTTTTTTAGGTGAGGAACGTGCTGAATGACGCGGTGGACACCTTGGAGTTCAGGGATCGAGTTATCAAAGCGTCACTATCTCACGGTCACCTGGTTGTAGCCACCGCGCTGCAGTGTTTAGTCTACAGGTATTTCACCATTTACTGCCCTTTACTCTGTATTTTCACCCTCTATTCTTTATTTTTATTGCTCCCTTGCTTTTCTTTTCTTGATTACGCATACGTATCGTCCTGTGACTCACCCTTTTTGCGATGATCTCACGCAGCGCTGTGGTCTGAGCGCTATTGCTTTTATGATTTTTCACTCCTGACCTTTTCCCTCATGTCTGTTTTATTTAATCGCCGTCATATTATTTTAGTAGTCCGTATAATAATTATTTGAAAAATATTATTGTTCTAATAATAAGAACAGTGTCCTGAACTTTCTCTGACAGCACTAAAAACTGGAACACGCCACTCATATTTGACTTGAAGGAAGGCACGGTCAGCCTGATCCTCCAGGCCGAGAGGTGAGACGCCTCTGGGTGTTTTGTTACTCATTTGATTGTTATCTCTGAAGCCAGGAGTTCTGAGCTCGTTGCCAGTGGGACATCAAGAGCATGTTGAGCGAGAATGTGACTCCTAATACTACTACAAATGCTAACATGATTTAAATAAGTAAGGAACAAAAGAAGGCATGGTGCACTGTTACAGGAAAATAATCAACACCAGGATGAAGACCCAAAGTGTTTTAGGTGTTTCATTCCACAGCAAAAGATGACAGTTCTTAAATTATGAGGAATTCTATGAAACAGGATGATTTTCTTTTATTGGTTACGTTATAGCGGCTTTAAACAGTCATTCTGTCATCAGCTTCCTGTTTCTCACTCTTCTGACGTTAGTAAGACTAGAAAAAAAAGCTTGAATTACAAAGAGAGAGAGAGAGAGAGAGAGTTAAGTCAAAATAATGAGATATCTTGACATAATGATTTGGTAAGTTAAAATAATGAACATGCCAAAATAATGAGTAGCTAAGTCCAAACAAGATAATATCTCGACATAATGAGTTAGTAAGTCAAAATGACGAGTCAGCAAATGGAAATATCAATATAATGCGTTGAGATGATATCTTGGGTAGTATCAAGATAACATCTTGAAATAACGGGTTCGTAAGTCCAAATAGAAAATAATACGTTTGTAAGTCAAAATAGTGAGATAGTAAGTGGAAACAGTGAGTTAGTAAGTGAAAGAAAATGTTAGAAAATCAAAATTAAAAAAATCGTTAGTAAGTCAAAATAGTGAGCTGATAAGTCAAAAGAACGAGTTGCCTGGTCATAATAATGAGATAATATCTTGAAAATCAACATGGCAAAATACAAAGTTCAATGATGAGACCCTAAGTCACCAAGTTTTTTTCACACCTTGATTTTCATGTGCTTTCATAGACATTGATGACTCCTTCCATAAATGTTCGATTATCATCTCCATAGAGAAACCTGTATTAACCATATTTGTACATATTTCTGTTAAATAACAAGACATTTTTAATCCTTTCATTATTAAAGTGCGAATACCGTTGGAGTCTTTATAATAGAATTATAGAAGCGCTAACATTAGAGCGAATTATAGAAATGATACGTTATTAGGGCAAGTTCATTAATGTGACTCTGTGATTTGAATGACAACCAGTGCAGCTGTGTGAGTTGCTGTTAGATAAAAATTAATCAACACCTTCTGACCAATCAGAATCACAAATTCATCAGCGCTGTGGGATAAAAATGCACTGACATTATTGTAGAAACATCTAAATATTTTAATATATCAGTTATATAATACTATACCAGAAGAGCACTTGGTGAGAGCAATCCTCCACCAAGGACAGTGTTAGACTTTTCTATGATATGCGGCTTTGCAACAGGAGCAATCATATTTCTACATTGGCTGTGTTTCGTCACTAATGAGCTTTCCTGCCATTTACTGGATGTTAAAATGTATGGCATAGTTTTGAGCACAGACGTCCACCAAGCCCAAATGCTGTATCTCACAACATTAGAGAAAGCGAAATTACATTTGTTAAGCTGCCCCGTGATTCGGATCCACTCGGAAATGTAATAGGTTCTTCCTTGGGCTGTGCTACCTGCCACCAAGTTCCATGGAAATCAGGCTGGTAGATTTCGCACAATATTTCTTAAAGACAAACAAACAAACCGCACCGAAAACGAAACCTCACTGGTCTATCTCGCACGGCTCTCCAAAAGTATTGGAACACCAACCCCGAACACCACCACCCCCCCCTCCCTTTTTCCCTTTCCTTTCCTTTTTTTTTTTTTTTAAAGAAAAATCTGTAATTCCTAAATGGATAATGCAATATTTTCTTGTTAAACCCTTTGACTTATTTCTGAAAGTGTA
>JAQMCW010000018.1:5031304-5046212 GCA_030068335.1 Chrysichthys cranchii
GTGTGTGTGTGTGTGTGTGTGTATATATATATATATATATATACACACACACACACACACACACACACACACACACAACTTGATTGAAATTGAAATTGAAATCTTCTGTGTATGCGTCTCTCAGATGGAGGTGACAGAAATTGCCCTTGACCAGTGCGGAGCCTCCAGTGACAGGAAGATCGCCTTGATCGACAAGAACAACGACCTTTATCTGACCTCTGTGCGCAGGCTGGGCAGAGAGCAGAGCATTCACAAGATTGGTGAGAAGACAGAGACATAACGTTGAGCTTTTCCCCTAGCTGCGAAGAGTTTTCGATGATTTCGGATACATTTTATTGTTTTGTTTTGTTTTTTTTTAGTATTTGGGTCTCCAACACGTAGTTAGGCTAAATCCTAAATGCCTTCCTATTTCCTAAACATGCTCACTATATGGGGCATAACATGATAAAATGGAAGAACCTAACTGAACATGAACTGAAGCTTCTATCATGCTGCTGCCACATGAACGGCCGACATAATATCTTGAAATAATGAGTCAAAGTCGAAAGAACAGCATAACAATTTTTCACAACTTTGACCGCTATACCATTCTCCAGCTATTCATTTATGTGTGTATTTTTTCTGTACAACATGTTCATGCAAAAAAAAAACCCCAACAACAACAACAAAAACACAACACCTGGGCCAGAGCCAGGAAATGATGTTCTTAACCCATTAACTGCCAAATTTTTTTCTGAAAATTTTCATGCATTTCTATTAATTTACATCCAAATAGTAACAAAAACATCTACTTTCAAGAAATACGACTGTTAACTTTTCTGAAATTTCAATTTTTAGTCAAAGTCCCAAATGGGGATCGTGGCACACATTTTTTATGCCATTCAATATATGATCCCCAAATGGGGACCATGGAAGCTAATGGGTTAAGTGTGTTTTAGTGTTAATGCTTTTATGTGATTTTGTATTACGCTTAGTAAAACCTTTCAGTTGTTTTACACACGGCGTTTCATGTACATAGCAGTCGTCTATCAACATCCATAATGCAGTGAAAGACCATTATTATTATTAATGAGCCAAACTCTCTCTCTCTCTCTCTCTCTGTTTTTTTTCTTTTTTCTTTTTTGTTTCCCCCCTGCAGGCTCTATGGTTCACACCATGGCCTGGAATGACTCAGCCAACATCCTGTGTGGAATCCAAGACACCCAGTTGACTGTGTGGTACTACCCCAGTGCTGTGTTTGTAGACAAGGACCTGCTACCCAACACACTCTTCACCAAGGATGCCAGGTGAGACGCACTCGCCCTCGCACACCAGTGCAGGTTTTCACACTTGGTCTAATCCTGTGAGTAAATACGACTTGTGTGCGATCACTGCCTAATACTGAGACTCAAAAAGCACTGAGATGAATCAGCAAAATAGAAAAAAAAAATAGTTTGGGAGGATTCTGGTTTTGGAGGAGGAGATTTCAGTCTGTGATTAAACAGTAAAGTAAGACATTATAGCCTGTGGTATCATAGGAAAAATAATCAGCGCTTGTGTTGCGTGATCCGTTACCAATTTAAGCACGTGGAGTGTTTTATTTTTCTTATACCGTGTCATTTTGTTATACTGTTTAAGTTGTATATAGTTGCATTTTATGTGAACTTTTCAGTTTCTTGGTAACTTCGAGAGAGAGAGAGAGAGAGAGAAAAGAGAGAAACAACAGTTTGTCACTGCTGTGACATAAGCAATCACAGGAGCTAGCTTGTTTCGCGAATGTTCAACAACAATACACGTGACTATAAACGGATAAACTATAACATGATCAGCGGAATCGTGGGCAAATTGCTTGATAAAATTGGACTAAAGCACTGATACGATCATGCTTGAAAAGAATCAATTTGGGGTGGTAACAGTAACACCGCTCTTACAATACGAGGGAGAATCAAAAAGTAAAGGCAAAACACATTTCACAGCTTTAATAAAAGTAAATGTGGGGAAACTGAACATATCACTTTTCCACCTTGTCCCCATATAAGACGACGCGTTTGTTGTATCGTCCAACTAGCTTCTGTATTCCTTCAGAGAAGACGTTTTTCAGCTGCTCCCGAAGCCAGGTGAGCACCGCTTCCTTTACTACATCATCACAGGTGAATCTGGGACCATGCAATCGATCGAAGGACTGAAGATGCGATAATGGTTCGGTACCAGGCTGTAAGGAGGACGTGGGAGACGTCAGAACCCGAGCCGTTGAACTGTCTCTACCGTCCCTGCTGCTGTATGAGGACATGCATTGCCATGGTGCAGCAAGACTGTTTTGGACAGCGTTCCTCTTCTTTTGCTGCGAATTGCAGGTTGAATTTTATTTCGCAGCAATGCACAGGAATTTACACTGTTCACTGTTTCTCCATGCGCTTGGAAATGCTCCAGAATAGGAACCTTCATGTCATAAGAGAGCATGAAACATGACTTTCTTGGGGGAGGACTGACTTTGGAATTTTTTTCTTCTCTGGAGAAGATGGAGGTCTCCACCCCATGCTTTGTGTTTTGCTTTCTGGGTCATCACGTCATTTAAAAATTGCGTTTACTTTTTGATTCTCCCTCGTAGCACACCCTGAAGTGCTGCGTGCCGAGGCGTGCCATTACACTCACAACCCAAGTGTCAGCATGTGCTATTATCCTTCAATACTTGACCATGTTGTTGTTTTTCCTCCAGTGAGTTCAGCAGCGCTCCACATATCCTGAACTACGCGGGCACGCAGGTGACAGTGAGGCGAGCCAATGGCTCGTTGGTGTACAGCAGCGTCCCTCCCTACCCCGCCATGCTGCACGAGTACGCAGGCTCCGCCCGCTGGGAAGAGGCCCTCCATCTGTGCCGCTTCGCCAAGGTACACCTGTCTACCCAACTTGGGAGGAAAAGCTGGTTGCACTTTGGCCATTTCCTCTCATCATCTTCATTTCCTGATGATCTGATTAAGGGCTCACAATTTTAAACTCCTCCATAGATTTCAGGAGATTAGCGAGGCCTCGGAGAGTTATTCTGGCTGTACATTTGGTGCGGTTGTCCTGTTGAACCGTCCATCTTCTCCATGGCCAAAGACATTAAATTCTCCTCTAATATATGTCATGGTACATCGCTCCATTCATGTATCCCTCGATGATGTGTAATGCCTCAGTGCAGTTTCAAGAAACGTATCTGCATTTCATGATGTTCCCACTGTGCATATGGTGTTCTTAGGATCATACGCACAAGCCGTCTCCCTCCAAACACGACCAGGTGAATTATTACCGGAGTTCTATTTTGGTTTCGTCTGACCGGAGTATAGGAGTATATCGTTCCATAGGAGTTCTGATATCTTTTGCATTGCTGTGCTGCTGTTTTTTTTTTATTTATTTTTTTTAAACCAGAGAAAATTTGCAGATTTGTGTAGTCTGTAGGAACAGAGCTGATTGCAGTGCAGTTCATTGTTCTCTGTGAAACTGTTGGTCCTGCTGCGTTCTTTCTTTCTTTCCTTTGCCCTCCTTTCCTCAACCTTGAATGATTGATATAATTTATTTGCATCAGTATTTATTATAGCAGTTTTCAATACAATGAATATTGGAACTTATTTCTTTATTTCTTTCCTTCCTTTTTTTCTTTCTTTCTTCCTTTCTTCCTTCCTTTTTTGAATAATGAGTGAGTAATGTAGTTTGATGATTCCTTCCTTCCTTCCGTCCTGTCATTTGCTCTCCTTTTTTGAATAATGAGTGAGCATTGTAATTTCTCTTTCTTTCTTTCTTTCTTTCTTTCTTTCTCTCTCATTCTTTTGCCCGTCTTACTTTCTTCCTCTCGACGGTATTTTCTTCAACAGTTTATATTATAATATACGTAAAATACACACAATGAATACTAGCACTTCTCTTTCCTTCTTTCTTTCTCACATATTATATAACAGTTTATAATACAAACAATGCATACTAGAAGTTGTTTCTTTCTTTCTTTCCTTTTTTCTGTCTTTTTTTTCCCCACTCTGTTTTTAGGTAGGTCAGTATTATGTATAACATTTAATAATACAAGCACTGAATACTAGAACTTTTTTCTTTTCCCTTCTTTTTTCATTCTTTTTCTATCTCTCTCTCACTCTTTTCTGACTTTTTGTCTTTTTTCTTTCTTTTCACTTGCATCAGTAGAGAATGGCCGTATCTCGAATGATGTAATTTGATGAAATCCTATCAGTATTTTCTACAGCAGTGTATAATACCAACAGAAGTGCACATGAGTGGAGCGTGCCTCCTGGGTCCTGTTTAAACCGCCATGTAACTTATTTTCTTCACTGACAGTTTGATAAAACACAGTAATGCTTTAGAGGGGAAAAAAACGATAATGACAAGACGAAACATTACGGGCTGCAGCATGGAGATAGCCTGTCCATCATGCGGTGGGAAAGCGGAGCGCGCTCAGCTCGCGCTCTATATACAGTAGTGATTAAGAGGGTGATCTGACCCAGAGTGCGATACACAGACTGAGGGGAACTGTTTTAACGTGGCCTGGGGCTAATGATTTCAAATTAATTGTTCCATTAGTAGAGCCTTAAATTGCGTGCACATTGTGAGCTGTAAAGGGAGACAAGCCGGACACTGGACACATGGCTGAGTTTTCCCGAGCCTGGGAAAGTCCCGTGTAATTTCGACCTTACACTGGGATTCTCACACACACATACGCAGGTCTGTGCATGCACAGTGAAATTGACTCGCTGTGCGCACGTGTGTGTGTGTGTGTATGTGTGCGTTTGACCTAGAGGAGTAGAAGTGTGGGAGTTACATTAAGAGTGTGTAAATGAGCTGCCTCATATTTGCACACATTATATCTGTGTGGTTTTTTTCAGACCCTTTGCTGAACATCTCATAGCCCCATCTGAATTCATCATCTCCGTATTCCATGTTTTATGCCTTATAAAATGGCCAGTGGAAATAACCCCAGGTAATATATGTCCTGGATCCAGTGGGAGAAGGAGGTTTTGCACTTTTTCTTCAGCAGAAAGACGATCCAGGAAGTGGCTCATGATCTCCTGCCAAAACTAAAACAAAATATGTATTGGCTGAGTTTAAAACACACAATGCAATACAGAAGTTTAAAAGGGCATGTCGGAGAAAGCGGCGCTTCTGAAGGTCATGTGAGCTACGAATTTAAGTCCTCCTAATAAAGGGTAAAACAATCAGTTTGTATTAAAATGACGTGTCTAAAGTATGCAGAATTGTGAGTGGGACAGCCATGTGCATGTCACTGATTTATAGAGACATCACTTATCCCGTGTAAGCCCATCATAATTATGGCAAAATAACTGACTGGAAATCTTAGCCCATCTGAGGGGTACTTTCTTTAGAGCCACTGAAGCAATTCTTTGTGGAGAGAGGAGATGTCCCTACACCTGATCTGATACTTGTCCCATGAGGAAAAAGCTTCTCTCACATCCTGGTGCTTCCTATGGTTTGATTGACATTTTATACCAGCTTTTTATTGGCATAAAACAGACTGCTGTTGAACAGATCAGTGTGCATCATAGACTTGCTGTTCTGCCTGTGGGGTCTGAGCGAGTGATTTTTTTTTTTTTTTTTTTTTTCAGATGAAATTGGCATGAAGACAACATTCAGCTGTGTCACAGTGTCAAATTAAAAATGATCAATGGACCGTTGTTCTTTGAGAGAATAAAAACTGACCAGACTGACTGGATCTTATCCTATTATGCTATTATACCTCTTATTTGCTTACCTTATGTATTTACTCCAGTTATTTATTCATCTTGTAAATGTAATTTTTTTTATGTCCTTCTTTCCTTGAGGACCTACATACATACTTAGTCCGTATTAACTTACTTGTTGACTTCCGTCTTTCCTTCCTCCCTCCCTCCCTTCCTTATTTTTACTCGTTATTTTTTATTCTTAGAAAGTGCTGAAGGAACAAGTTCATGTTTCTTTCCATGTGTCTCTCCCTCTATTTACTTATTAAATAACTAAATAAATTCGTTTTCTTCCTCTTTTCTACTAGCGCCCTCTTTTTCTCTTGTCCTGTGTAAACAGACATCTCAAAAGCAAGGGGACGCGATCATTTTTGAAAAGCTTATTTCTAGAAACCTCCTTCTAGCTGCTCTGCCATAGTAGTCAGGTAGATGGAGATGCTTCACAGAAGTACTCCGACTCACTTGGAGTCGCTCTGCAACATCAGCGGCCTTACAACGGGGATTTTTTTTTTCAACAGTCCGCATGACAGTCTGAAGACCCCTGTCAGAAGGCCCAGGTCGACCTGAGCGGGATGCTGTGGATTCCTTTCCTTTGCTTTTGAATTGTACAATCACTCTGTTGACTAGAGGAATCCCAAGGTTGTGTGCAATCCTACATTGGTTAAGTCCACCCTCAGACTGACCCACAATACAAACTCTTCTGGTGTTCATGGCATGGCTAGTTGCTATAAACACTTAATATACTGTAATCTGAAATGAAAACTAATAATATATTAACAAGTTTGAAGCACCAGGTGGTGTCCGCATAGATAAAACGTAATGGGGGCGTCTGTTTACTTTCGAGTTGTCTGTGTGTACCTTTTTCTTTCTTGCTTGCTTATTGCCTTCCTTCCATCATTCTTTCCTTCCTTCCTTGCTTCATTACTTATTTTTATACTTTTTTAATGTGCTGAAGGAATGATGTTGTGGTTTCCCCCTGTGTCTCTCCACCTCTTCTTGCTTATTAAATAACTCATTCACTTTTCTTTCCTATTTATACCTTTTTTGCTCGCTTCCATGCTAGCTTCCTTGATTATTTGCTTCCTTCCTTCCTCCCTTGCTTAGCTATGTACTTGTTTACTTGCATCCTTACTTGCTTGCTGATTTACTTACTCGTTTGCTTCCTTTCGTCATTCCTTCCGTCCCTGCTTGAAGTGCTGATGGAATGATTTCATGCTTCTTGCTTGTTAAATAACTCCTACATCTTCTTTTGCTCTTCTACTAAGGATACCTTTTCACTTGTCCTATATATTTGCCTCTGTCTTACTCGCTTACTTACCTATTTACTTACTTGTTTGCGTCCCTTTTTACTAACCTATCTGTTGAGGAGAAGAAGGCTAACGCATGCCTTTTCTGGGACAAGTAGCCAGCCGAGCACATCTTTTCTGCTCATGCATCTAAGTGAGGAAAGTGCTATCTACCCTCTTCCTCATGCATGAGTTCACAGATCCCCATGATTGGCTTGTATCCCTGTGATTGACAGGTTAGCGACGGTAATGGCGTCCTTCGTATTTAGACAGCATGGCCAGTTTTGCTCTGTAGGCCTCCCGGCCTTGGAAAGTGACCATTATACCTCTAAAGGATGCACGACCCTGCAGAGCGCCAATCAATATCCTGATCACTTATCGATATTATAATAGCCATTAGTAGACGAGACCAGACGGCTCCTCCCTGTGCATTTGAAGAAAGTCGACACGCTGTAAGAGCAGGCTGCGTTGTGGAGCTTGAATTTAAATGATTCTCAAACAGCAGCTGGTTTCCCATATGCTTCAGGTGCCGAGGTGAGGAACACAGACACGTACGGACGTCTTTAACTCCACGTCTAACATGTAGAAATAATACTGAGAGAGGGAGACGGAGAGTGCAGAGCAAAATGATGCCTAATCTTTCACACCCCCCCCTGCTTCCTATCTCATATTCACTCTTTTTTTATTATTTCCCCATGATTCTTGTCTTTATTTATTTATTTTTTCCTATCTAGGTTTCTCACTTCTGCCTGATCTTCTTTCTTTCTTTCTTGCTGATCTATGAATTCCCACAAAGCTCAGATAATAGGGCTGTGATAAATGTCAAATGACAAAGCTGGTTGTACTAAATCATATTTTAATTGGCCTGTACCAGTTCACTGGATTTGCACTGAATGCTCCACTAAGTCCTGCTCCTTAGGAGGAAAAAAAAAACCCCCAAAACCCCGTACGCTGTATTTATTATTTTTGTTGTTGGCTGGCGTGTGTGCAGTTTTAATTGGGCGTCTGTACGGGCCTTGGGCAGATGGAGCGTCCACACCGGTTTGCCTGACGCTACAGTGGGTTTGTGAGGTAGTGCCAGCGTGGTTTGAATTTGTTTCTAATTAGTTCATGTGTCACCATTTACCGTACGCAAGCACCCTCCACCCAGCAATTAATGCACCCAGCAGGCAGCTGTGCATTCGTTCGCTCGCTCCTCACCCTCTCCCAGCACTATGACCACATTTTAACCACAGACCCTGAAGGGAGTCCCAGAATGGCATTACACAACTGTTAGTTACTGTTAGTCACACGGTGTCTTCTGTTAATACACACTCTATACATGCTGTTGTTACACTTTTCATATAAAGTCTTCCCCCGACTGCCCAGATTGCCATTGGTAGATAACTAACGGCACCCGTAGGTCTGTTCTAAACAGCCGCTCTTGGAACGAATATTACATACACGTACTGTATGGTTTATTTTTTTATTGATAAATTTTACTAGTAGTGTGGAACGGTTACATGGATAGTTTTTTGTTTTTCTTCCTTTACTGTGCTAAGCTTTTGTGTGAAATAATAGAATGTGTAAAGTTATTTGCTATAACACACTGCTTGCTGCAAGAACAACAACAAAAAAAAAGTCAAACATGGTGAATTTCCTATTATGAGATTATGATAAAACAAATATGTATTTCTGAAACATATTTCGGGGATAGATTTTCTTGCGAATTCGAGCTCGAGTCAGGCTTGAATTTTTCCCCTGGCGTAGTTTTGGTTCTTTCTAAACGTAATTGATTGAAATAAAGGCGGTTTTGGGCTGCAGTTTACAAAAGGAAAAATGCCTAAAAATAGCCTTAATAATTTCTGTATTCTCATATTTAAGCCATGTTGATTTGATATTTTTGCTGTTTTTCACTTGCATACTTGCTTACTTATACACTTGTGTACTTTCATACTCACTTCATTTGCTTGTGTACGTAAATAACGCTTATGTACTTACTTGCTGATTTACTAACTAGCTTTCTTTTTTGATTACTTGCTTGGTCATTTGCCCGTGTACTTGTTCACTCGTTTACTTATTCACTTGCTTGCTTGCTTATTTACTTGCTGACATATTTGCCTGCAAATTTTACTTGCTTACTTTCCTACTGGCATGCATGCTTTCTTGCTTATTTCTGTCCCACAATTGTTTTTAAAAAAAAAAATTTCCTGGTATGATAGTTTTGTTTTTTTGAAAATCTAATAATATGGCCTTATTATTATTATTTTTAAATACTTTTATACGTCTTCTGTAACTTCTCAGGCCAGCGAAATGTCGTGCTACATCTTGTCTATTGCCAAAGTGTCTAAAGAGATGCATTCAGCCTGTTGCTCGTGAGTGTCCGGTTGAGCAGGTGGAGTTTGAGGGGTGGTCAGTGGGGGCGTGATGAGGAACACAGCGATGTGGGGGTTCTGTATTTCTGGTAAACGCTGCAGTGGCGTGGCTCTTCCCGGAGAGGGAGTGCACAGGCGGGAGGAAGAGGAGGCGGAGGAGGAAGCTGGGTAAAAAGTTTGTCCAGTGTCAGAACAGTGGTCTGAGTTTTACTGGGCCATCAGCATGACACACACCACAGGGCAGTGACTTCACACTGACTAATAGCTCCAGTCCTGGAGATCCTTAGTCCCTGAATGAAGTGCATTAAGCAGCTACTCCACGCCTCAGGATATGCCGGAGGACTAGCGCAGGGACGTTTTGCTTGCTGTTTTTCTTTTTTAAAACCGAGATAGCGGATGACTGCACCATGCCTTCTGCTCGCTTTTGTTTTTAGTTTGTTAATCGTGATGTTTGAGTACTCTGTCTGTCTCAGGGCCCTGCTCCTGCACTGATCTCTCCTTTCAGCACTGTCTGTCTGTTCTCCCTCTCTGCAGTTAATTAATCGATCTACCCCGCAGCACCACAGTAACGAGCCTCATACAGAGAGAGAGAAACAGGGCCTATTAACATCCCCGTCCCAGCAGAGACGCCAGTCTAATGACCTTCCTGTCCTTATTATCCCTCAGTCAGGTCATGATATCATCCGAGCATCAGCGCCATCTTAGAGCCTCATTATGTATTCCCTGAGCTAAACCGCACAAATTCGCCTCTTCTCTCACACGAAACACAGCCGTAACATAACACAGCTGGAGGACGCCGCACATCAGGTTTAGCGTCCTCGTACTGTGTGCTTCGTCCACTACAGCGCTTTGGGGTGGGTGTTTTTTCTTATTTCTTTTTTCTAGCTCTGCCATTTTGCTTCATCGATGCCGTTGCGCTGAAGTGTAATGCCGCCCGAACACGAGCTTTCATTACCGTTTTAAACACCACTTGATTTGGAACATTTATTTTCAGAGACATCCCTTGGCCTGCTAGAATATTTACATCCTGTAGAATATTCCCAATCTCGTGGTGGTGTAGCTATTTAAAATATGAAGACCTGAGCTAATAATTGCAAAAATAAAATGAACAAACTTTTACAAGATGCAGCTTTGTCTCAAAGGCAGCTTTTAAATATTGCATTGCTGACTGTATGGCGGCCAAATATGCAGCCACTGTCTGATTGCGCAATGATTTACGTAGGCTTGTGTCCATTTTCTTGAAATTCCCTATTTTCACGTGAGGAAACCTGGCTAGGAAAATGTTGCAGCTCTTTTTAGGTAGACTGATTGTTTTTAACCGGTGCGCATATGTTTATCTGTGGAAATCCGGTGGATTGAAACATTAGTCCTACTTAAGTGCGTAGAGACGCTCATATTGCTGAACACGGACGAATTAAAATACTTCCGAAATGCTTCCTGTGAGAATTCACTCGGTTGATAATGAATCCCGCGAGGTCCGCGTTTTTTCCTGTTATTTTCGGCGAAACCCAGAATTGGCCCTGCTTTTGCTGCTCTTTTCCTAGGTGTAAAATCATTCAATTCCAGTGCGTTTCATGTGACCGCACCTCCTAAAGGAGACCTCCACCTTACATGCAAGTATAAATTTGACCTGCATGAACACTGATGCCATACCTACGCCGAAGACTGTATGCAGAAGTACGAATTGGCCTTTACACAACATGATCTTTGTGGGAAACTTTGTAATTAAAAACATTAAAAAGTGTGTTATTGACTGGAGGGCAAAAAACAAATGGCCAAAACCTGATTTTTTGGCTGTTTTCCAGAATTCAACCACAGCAAAATCCAAATGGCTGTACTAACTTTAACTTTTATTAGTCTTCATTATACCATGCTCAGACAGACATCTCCATCTGTTAGTTGCGTGCACGCAGGGAGAACAGGGAGGGGGTGGCACGGTGGTTTAGTGGTTAGCACAGACGCCTCACAGCGAGAAGGTCCTAGGTTCCAGCCCCGGGTTCAGCATGGGTGCCTCTCTGCATGGAGTTTGCATTTCCTCCCCGTGTCTGCGTGGGTTTCCTCGGGGTACTCCAGTTTCCTCCCACAGTTTCCTCCCAAAGACATGCTCATTAGGTGGATTGGCTACCCTAAATTGCCCATGAGCCTGCATGTGGCCTGGCAATCCATGCAGTCCTCCGATTTGCAACAGTGTGGGGATCGACGTCAGCGAAGACGTAGAGAGAAGAAGAAGAACAGGGAGATGTTAGGAAGACTCCAAGAAGAAGCATCAAATTAAGCATTTATATGCAAAGACTATCATGTGAATCTCAATTTTCGGCTTGTTGAGGGACTGAAAGTAAGTGTGTGTGTGTGTGTTTGCGTGCTTTGCAGGATCAGGCCCTGTGGGCATGTCTGGCTGGCATGGCCATGGCTAACAGAGAGCTTAACACAGCTGAGACAGCTTACGCGGCCATCAGAGAGGTGAGCATACTGTCATTTATAATGTAATGCTCTCATAGAGCTGCATTCCTTTTAAAATGAAATGTGTGTGTGTGCGTGTGTGTTGTCTCCAATCTCTATAGGTGGAAAAAGTGCAGCATATAAAATTTATAAAGGATTTGCCCTCTAAGGAATCGTCCCTGGCTCATATACTCCTCTTCAGTGGACAAGTACAAGAGGCTGAAGCTACATTACTACAAGCAGGTCTGGTATACCAGGCCATTCAGATCCACATTGACCTCTTCAACTGGGACAGGTTAGATGCTGTGTGTGAATGTTTATCCGTGTATACGTGTGTGAGAGTCAGAGAGAGAAAGACGGGGAGCGCACGTTTTGGGTCTAACACAGCTGTTTCCTCAGAGCTCTGGAGCTGGCAGTGAAGCACAAAACCCATGTGGACACCGTCCTTGCTCACAGACAGAAGTTCCTGCAAGACTTTGGCAAAGAAGAAAGCAACAAGCGTTTCCTGCAGTACTCTGAAGGGGTGATCAGATTTTTCTTTCTTTCTTGCTTTTCATTTCTCTCCCCTCAAATCCTTAACGGAACTGAATTAGCTCGGAACCGGCCGCCATCGAGGAAGGCAGGCGTTCAAAACAGCGATCCCGAGATAGTTCCGAAACATGAGACGGATACTTCGAGTTAATTCGAGTTACGAAGCAGAATAAAAACATCAGATATTAGAAATTTTGACATAACACGTTCCTCCTGACAGGAAGTCAAACAGCGGTGAAACATGACACACTGATAATCTGGCTCGGCCTCCGGTTGGGAGGATTTTCATCAGATGGAAATCCAGCCAGTGCTTTATTTCCTGTTGCAGTAGATCCCTTTTTTTTTTTTTTTTTTTTTTTTTTTTTTTTTTTTTTAAAGTGGAGCAGAATTCAAATGAATAATGTAAGTATGAGACTACATGAGTACATTTGGGTAATCCTCCACGCTGCTGCTGATTTAATCAGGTAATCAGTAGCCCAGAACGAATACACAAATTATCCTTCCCAACCCGGCTATTATTGCCCAGCGTGTGCTCAGGCATGACGTGTGTGTGTGTGTCTGTGTGTAGGTGGAGGTGGAGGTGGATTGGGAGAAGATCCAGTCCAAGATTGAGATGGAGCTAGCCAAAGAGAGAGAGCGAGCAGCCAACTCTTCTGTCAGGAGCAGCGTGGCCTCTCACCGCTGAAAAACAGACGTTACAGAGCCAACTCTGCAGCAGTGCTATTCTCACCGCTGACCTGAGATCAGACTCCTGGAGTTGGAGTACTTTGGATAGGTAACTTTCAGGTCGTGCCGCGTAACGTGCCAGTCATCTGTTTTCCTCTTCGTCGTTCGCTGGTCAGCCTTCTGTCATGTAAATAAGCGTGTAAGCCTTAAGCTCTGATCTCTTTCTGTATAAGTACGTTTTATATGCAGTCATATTTTAGATAAATCAAAAGGCCTTAACTTAACAATGTGTAGTTCTGTTTAATAAATCCACACGTCAAATCAAGTGTGTCTTGGCTTCTGTTTGTTGGAGAAGAGCGACTCGAGAGTCAGTTAGTCTCAGTATATTTCACACACTATGTTCCAGGGGTAACAAATCCTACCGTGCAGCGTTTAATATGTTTTCGGTATTTGCCTCATCATGAATGAAAATTAATACATTTATTAGCTAGGCAACTGCCCGAGTATACGTTAGAATGTTTTGGTTGGCTGGAGAGTGACGGCTAAGGACTAAGTTACACAAATGCGTATGATTATCCTCTTCTAACAGTTTCTAATGAAGCACATAGTGTTTGCCTTGGCTAACGTTTGCCTTGGCTAAGAGCTGAAGTGTTCTATACTCGCGTCACACATGAGAGATATTATTCGAGGCTGTCTAGGGTCTTTATTTTTCTGCATGCTAATTATTTCACATAGCAAAATGTGCTCCATCGAGCACGTCGCTCTTTGGTGTCTGGTGATTGGTGTAATGGACATGGCGTTTCTTTTTCGGTTTGCCTGGTTTACCTAAGAGTTACCTAACTCTGGGAAAATGAGTTTTAACTCTTAGGTCGGTTTACTTAAGAGTTAAAAAAAAAAAAAAAAAAAGGGAAAAAAAAGTAATAGCCAGGCTCCCAGATGGTGCCACGGAAAAACATTCGCGCTGTTGGCGTTTGAATCCTGATGATACCACAGCTAAGGTAACGGTGACTGGGAGTCCAAGATGGCAGAATTTGCCCATGGTGGGAGGGGTGTCGTACTACCTCTTCTCTGTCTGTCACAGTAATACTAGCCAATCATACTCTCCCGTGAGGTCATGTATGTAGAAGCGGGGTGATGGCACATTCCGTTGAGTGTGTTATACTGCTTTGTGGTGCAGTGACGATCAGGAAGTGTGTGTTAGCTTTCATACTTCCTGGTTCCTAGTTGAAGTATGATAGGAGAGAGCAGACTGATGCAAGAGAATTGACTTAGGCTATATCAGGGAGAAAATGCCCAGGCTACTGATTTTCCACTCCTGCGTATAATGCTATAATATATCGATTTTGTTTATTATTATTATTATTATTATTATTTTTTTTTTTTTTAGTAAGGATGTTTTCCAGGTCCGTCCGAGGGATCCATGACTGCGCTGAACTACAGCGACTCTACCCGAGTCTACTGCACGTCTGACAGGTTTTTGTACTCTTTTCTGGCCACAAGCCAGATCTTAAAGGCTGCAATCTGATTGGCTGGCTGGACTTCCAGGTGCCCGTATCTAGCAGTGTCAGCCTTTTAAGTCCTGTGATACAACAAGCTTTCAGAGCATGATATAGTCACTGGTTTTGAAAAACTATACAGTGAACCCCCGCCTATCGCGGGGGTTAAGTTCAACCACCCCCCACCCCCCGCGATAGGTGAAATCCGCAAAGTAGCGCCGTCACATTTATTTTATTATATATATATATATATTAAGGCTTTATAAACCGTTTCCACTCTCTTATAAACATGTCCTATGCTCTTAACACTTTCTACACTCTTAAACATACATCATTTTAACAACACATAAGAATCGACATGTGTACTTACTGCCAGTGAGGTCACTTCCTGTTTACAGCCTGTTTACTAGCTCAAGCGGAAGTGGCGTACACCGCCACTG
>JAQMCW010000018.1:5083830-5094731 GCA_030068335.1 Chrysichthys cranchii
GGTGCCCAGCTTTTATCCTGATCTCCAACTTTACATCCAAAGTAACACTTATAAGCAAAGCTCACCCTCTTGGTTAGTTTCTTGTGTTGATCACAAGGGGCATATTTACCACAGATGTAGTAAAACTTGTCCGGGTGATTTTAACACAGCAGCGCCTCAAACTCATCTTTACCTTAAAACAAACTCACTATGGCCTACCTGTGTTACCCAATTAGACGGTTTCACACTATAGACTAGCCCTTATTCAGTCTCACCTTATATACCGCTTTCTGACGTCAGTCCACTGCTTACCCACATATACCTACACATGCTCAGCTGATGCACAGTGGTAACTGATGCAATACAACAGCAGTTGAAGCTACCACTATGCAAGTTATGTTCACATGCAAAAAATACATTACACAACCACTGACCAATGGAACAGATATAACTTGAAATCTGGACGTGATGGGCAAATTCCGATTATAGAGTTGGAATCAGCACAGTCTATCATATAAATCATGTTTTATTCCCAGTAGCAAAATATTTGTAATCCAGTGTTTTCTTTGCTTGTTGGTAATAAAGTTGTTAGAGTTTAAACTGGTTGGTGCAAAATCCTCAAACACAGCATAAGATGAGCTTTCTTCCACTAATTTCTTATTTTTTAAGGCAAGTAAATTCAACCCAAAAGCTTTGCATCCCCATCCATCTCTTATTCTTTGCTTGTTCTCTTGTTTTTTCCGCTGTACTTTCAAACAGGTTATGCAACACAGGGAACTTTTGATTAGGTCACACACAGAGCTTATTTGATCCAGGTGGGGGCTGGATATGTGTGCTGAATAATTCTGAAAGTGACATTTCTTTTTTGGAAGTTGTGCAAGAGATTGGAGAGGGAAATAAGGCCATCAAATCATTTCATTGCAGAAGAATTCCAGGCTGTGAGGCTTCACATGACTGGGAATTTGGATAGAGTTCCAGGTAATGAATGCAGATTTTCTCCCATTGCCTAAGCATCGATTGTTCAGCTAATCACCGTTGTTAATTGAGCGCAGTAAGCTCGAATCCCCAGGACTACCAGAGAACTGCGGTGGGACTCTGAAGTGTGAAGCATCTCTAATGAATATGTTTCACCTAATGGGATGAAAACAAGGTACTTTTCTCACACATTTAGCTAAAGGCTGGACTCTTCCCTGCTACACAGGCAATATGATTCAAGGCAGAGCATGTCATTTCAGGATGTTCGTGCTACTATCACTTTCACCACTGTAAAGACCCTGAGCTCATCCCTTATTCCTTATCTGCTGGTAAATGTTGACATTCAATCAGAGAGTAATGACAATTCACTCAAATGTCAGTTTCAGATATGGTTCATGGCTACATGCTTGTGGTTATTGAAGTTCCTCAAACGGAGACATGACTCAGTTCTCCAAACCGCAATTTTACTCTCGGCTCTTTAACAACTGAAGAGTGCGCTATGTGTGTGCCTAAGAGATAGTAGCCGTCTACTCGACTGCTAAGATTTTCACACTGTGAGGTAAATCTCTCACTGCCGTTCATGGGATTCGAGATACCGAGAATCAAGAAGAGGGGAATTACTGTGCAGAATGGTGACAGGCTTTTAGCCCAAGATAGATCCAAAGAAGCACTTGAATGTGCTCGTGGAATTTCCAGTTTAGGACCTTCACTTGAATAGTTCCATTATTTATTAAAAAAAAAAAAATACATATTGATAACACTATTTTTTCACCATGTAAATACCATTGGTTTTATTTCTGTCTGAGAAATGCACTACGTTGCACTTATACAAGCACTCCTCTTCCTCCTAATACAACTACTCCCATTACTCCTCCTCCTCGCCTACTATTTCTCCTTCTCCCATTACAGTACTCCTTCTCCTCTTCCTCCTACTATTGCTACTACAACTCCTCCTCCTGTTACTGCTCCTTTGTCATTCTTATCTTACTCCTCCTGGTCTTCCTTTTTCTCCTCCTTCACCTACTACTTCTCCTCCTCCTAACCTTTTCCTCTTCCTGCTACTACTCCTGTGCCTATTGCTCCTCCTACAACTACTCTTACTCATTCTTCTCTTACTATTACTCCTTATTTTTCTTCTTTAGTTCCTCCACCCCATTCGTCTTCTTCTACTCCTAATATTAATTTACTTATGGCATTTATTAGTAGTAGTAGTAATTTCTGCTGTACTTTTTTCATTAATAATAGCAATTTTTCATATGAGTAAATTCATCAGAAGGTGTTTTTGATTAAAGATAGATAAACCAAAATATTCTCAGACCAGAGTTATTTAGTTTCATGTTTGCGTCAGGTTAAATTATGTTGCTGCGTTCAACTTAATTTCCAAGTTGAATATGTATTTATACACTATGTATATGCCACATGTGGACTACGGATATTCCTTAGAGACAGAAGCATGCAAATAGTTTCTTAACAGGTGGAAATAATGGAATCACTGCACAAAGATTTGGAATTAAAATCACCAGCTATTTGCAATATTAATATTATCAGACGAGACCACTGGTGTCAACAAGCTTCAGGCCGGAAGAAGTGAACTGAAGCAAAAATCAGCAGTGAAATTTTAAACCCTAAAAGCAACTCAAAACATCAGTACCTTGCAGAGCATGCAGACAGAGTACTGTTTAAGCAGTTTATCACTTCAGTACACTTTGTCAGCTTGTTAATATTTAGTAGACTAAAGCTGTGTTTTATTAAACAGTAATCCAGAGATCGTGACTCGTTCTGGAGGGCAGAAACTGCCTGATCCATCCTGATGGACCCACTTCTGCTTGGAGCCTCACTCACCTGAAGATCACCCACTGCTGCTGTGGATGGCTCTGCATGGATAACCTACAGTACAGATCACTATCCGTTTACTGGGGATGGTAACGCGCACACACACACACTAAAGATGCCTGGGCATATTCTTTTTTGGATAGCCTTAAGACAGCAATTTCAGAACAGTTTAGGCTCAATTCTCCATAACTCAGCAGTTCACCTTGATGCAAGAAAACTCCGAGAAGACAATAGGAAGAAACCTTGAGAGGAACCCGTCCTCATTTGGGGGACACCGGATAGTGCCATTATAACTCAATCACTTCTAAACCGTGTGTTATGGTCCAAAAGTCCAGTTGTGTATCACAAAATTCACTGTAGTTTAAACATAAGGTCTGTTCTGTTCAGCTGATGCAGATTGCAGATGCGCAGGACTGTTCACGGTCATTTAAGTCCTAAGCCATTATAGCAGAACTGCTCATGTCAACAGCGGTCCAATGCTATCTGCGCAGTTCCTGGGTGTATGGTGCGGTGAAGTGGGGTTTTTTTTTTTCTACACTTAGCACTGCTTTCACTATACTGTGCAGGTGAAGAAATGGAATGATTCATAATCCAGGATTTACAATCCCTTCACGGGTTTTTTTTTTTTTTTTTTTTTTTTTTTCCCCCCCTCTCATTATCTCGGAGTGTTTCTTTGCCGCCATCATCTCTGGCTTGCTAATAAGGGATATATTTAGATAAATGTTATATCTGGATTTCTGTAAAGCTACTGTGTGTGCAATGTCCATTGTTAATCTCTATATGAATAAATTTGAATAGAATCGATTTTGGATATATGCTTTCAAAATGGGAAAGGTTTCCTATAACTTTGATTTCCTCAAGTTTGTTCTGTTAAAAACAGTCGCCGAGTTTACAGTCGTAGCTCGTTTTGAGGGGGTTTTAGACATGCTTTCGTGCAGATGTTTGTGATATGACCAGGCTTTACAGGTTTCAGCAAAATTTCCAGCCTAATGCCATCTCAAAACCACACCTGAAGCTAGCCCAAAAAGCACCTGAAGCTAGCCCAAAATAATTTGGGAATTATAAAAGGGGGACGAGTGGTTTTTTTTTTTTTTTTTTTTTTTTTTTTTTTTTTTTTTTTTTTTTTTTTTTTTCTTTTTTTCTTCTTCTTCTTCTTCCTCATTTTCAGCTTTTGCATAGGCAGGCAAGTATTTTACTTGAGTTTCTGATGTACAATCATTATTCACGCCATAATTCCCCTCTCCTTGTCCTTTGCAATATATCCTACAATAGAAATGGTTCTGTACATCATACACACTGCCAACACTAACACTTTGCCTTTTTGGGTAAATTCATTACATTTTCTTACGGTCATTAACTATGAGAGAAGCAACCCTGTCATCAATCGTCTCGTCTTTTGCTCCTCCTGTAGTGCAGTTGTTCATAGAGCAAGCATGGGACAGAGTGAATCCTGCCCCAGTGCCTCTTTTTACTACTTGCTTCAGTTGTTCTTGACCACTCTTATCTAAAAAGGCTTCCTTTTTTTATTATTATTTTTTTTTATAAATCCATGCCAACTCAAGAGGTCATTTGTATTTCAGTGAAAATTAAAATGTATGGAGTTTGAAAGATTCATATTTTTGAACAGCTGTTATAAATGGATGGCCTCATCTGTCCCTACTGATAAGTCACAACTGGTTACTGTGAAACAAACAAACAAAAAACAAACCCAAAAACTGGCAGTGTCATGTGAACGTCGGAGAAAGTATCCAGAGGATTACCTCATCTGTGAAATGTTTGAGCTGAGCCATACAAAGACTTCTTAAGTGTGCAGAAAAATCGTATCAAAACAACCCAGAATGTATTAGCAGAGAAAAGTGGAAAGTTTTGGACTTGCCAAGTCAAACTCCCAGTGCTTATTCAATGAAAAATGCATTCGTCTATCTGAAAAACAGACTGGAGCCTGTAAAGGGAACTGAAAACAAGCCGTGCAAAAGCTTCACAAGCAAGAGTTGTTTTAACTGTACAGGACATTAAGGACCAAAGGGAATCACAAGCGTTCAGAGAAGCTAAATTAATACTAAGAAAAGTAATGATTAGAAAACGTTTGACTTTTCTGTGAATATGATATGCTGTAATACGTGTAGGAATTCCCTCAGTGAATGACGTTACTGACTAGTTTCTAGTTTATATGGAAAATCCTTTATTTAGGGGACAGCTGTGACTAAAATGGACAAAATTGAAAATGGTTACTGATTTGAATTCAAATATCACTCAAATGATTTAACCCAAATTTGGTCACTATTCTATGCAAGGATTAAAACATATGGTGTGCTTGTACAGGGAAATGATACACAGTGAGTGGGTGTGATGAGGCCTGGCGTGAAGGAGTTAGTGGTACCACCCAGAGGTTGACTGATTTGAATGCATTGCACAGCAGCAAACTCCAAACATGCTGAACGTGGTGTTTCTATTTTGCTTCTTTTGTGACCACTTGCTTTGTAAAAACCACTTGTTTGTTGGGTCCCATGGGATCCCTGACCCGATGCACACCTCTAGTGCAGAGATGAGTGGATTATATCTGTCTGTCTGAATACTCATGTTCAGTGGAAAAAAACCCAGCTCATAACTATTGGTGCTATGTGATACTTGTTACAAATGACCTGAACAAGAACTGTTAACCATAACCTAATTTTAACTTTAATTTGAGTCAGTCACGTACCGTTTATTAATCTGCCAAAAAAAAAGCAATGAATGTGTCTGACCACTGAACATTTCTGCTTTTGACTATGACCCTATGCATGTGTGGGTGGGGAAAGTATTAATCAATATCTTCATCACACATGAAGCTAGCTTTAATTTGAGCAAAAAGTGAGTCAGTTTCACTCAGAATTACATTCGTAAAGCAGGGGGGCGGATGAGAATTTCCATTTCAGCTCTTTCAAGGTCCACTATGATTGAAACCAGATGAAAGCCCCTCCCTCACCTCTTCCTCTCCACGCACGTATTAGAACATATAGTGGCCATAAGGTACCTGTAGCATACTTACATTCACACCCCTTGCATTGTCTGTGCTAAAAAATAAGTATGATCCTCCATTTTGTAAAATGTAAAAAAAAAAAACACTTGTGAAAACACTAAACACAGAAGCCTAGAGGTTTGTCCATTTTGGGCTACTGTAGAGGCACAACGTGGCAGCTCTGTAGAAGTGGACCCATTCAATATGTAGATTTTAAAAAGTTCATTCTAATCTTATGCAAACACAGCAATTTGTAGTTACAGGTAATTTATACACTACTGAAAACATGCTTATGAATATTATATTCCATTTTTGCTAATAGATCCCCTAAAAATCCTACATGCAGTTCCTTTAAGCTCCTCTGACCCCTTGGCATATTCTCCAGGGACAGATTTTTATCTTTCTATGCATTACACTGGCTGTGTTTGGAACTTCATACTGGTGTACTACACTCTGCATACTGGCCCACTATACCCTGAGTAGTGCAAACTACTCCCCATGCTAGTATACAGTATAGTATGCGGCTATGACCTCTACCATGCAGTGTACTAGCCTAGTACATCTGTAAAAATAAAGAAATAAATATTAAACAAATTGCCAGCATTGTCACATCACACAGGGGTCTGGTGGGAAATCAGAAAACCCAGCTACTGCCACTAGCGAATGGTAGCTAGTGACCTTGCTAATGTGTTGTGTATAAATGCTGTCTAGCTTTGCTGTCAAGCCTGCCAGTTATATTAGTGATGTAGATTTGGTTAAAAAAAAAATTGAAAATACACCAAGATATGCAGTTTATTCATTGTTTATTTTACAGCTCTAGTCAAAACACCATGGTTTTGGAAACTTGTGGGAAACCGGAAATCACAGTGTTGCCTCAAGGGACGCACTGGCCGAGGACGTGAGCTCTAGCTGTATACTGGAAACTTTCACCAGACGAGTATACATCATCCAGGTAACTGTAAAGATTTTATTTTTCATGTACTGCACACTACTTACTGTTTTGCCATCAAGATCATTATACGAGCAGTATTCAGTACTGAAGGTCATACTGACAGTCACAGCCAGTGTTTTGAACGTACACTTTTTGGTATATGACATAATCTGCCTACACCACCACATTCTCTGAGTCAGCATCATCACGTGCCATGTGACTGACCTCTGTAGCTTCTCCAAGAAAATGTAAGGGTGGATAGTTGTTTACATTTAGAAGAAGCATTTGCTCTGATTTTAGCCCAGCATGATTCTTGAGGAATATTTCAGAGAATGATCAGCACCTTGAAAAATGTTTTACACATCTCGCGTCATGATCTGGATAAACACACATTTGTTCATACGTTCTACTCAAATCAAAAATCATTATATTTACCCATGCCACACACTGTGATCTTCACAGCTTCAATTGAATCTGGACCTCACTGTATGCAAATGTTGAAATGTCTTATGTAAAAAAAAAAGACATCAGGCCACAGTATATGAAACAAAGTTTTTATTTTTTTTTATTTTACATATTTGTACATAAACATTTCTTCCCTCAAATAAAGAATCTGAATACAATAGGATGAAAATGATATTAACACACTTATTTAAAATGACTCGTGTCAGAGGATCAACATTCACAAAATGTTGAATACCGATCAGTGTGAACATATTACCAAAAGCTACGACTCGACTACAAGGCAGGCATGTTTCCTTTTAGACGTTTAGCACCTTCAAATCAAAAGTTTCAGTTCAAAACTACCATTTGTGCAGAATAAAACAGGTCAAAATACTGTCCAACTTAAAATCGTCAGCAGTTAATTTCTCTTTCTTTATACAGTGAGGTCTTTTAAGCTTTTTAAGTGTTGACTTTCTACTAATTTTCTTACTATATCTTTTATACTTTTTTTTTTTTGGTAATTTGACATATAATTTGCTGGCAAATGTAAAAAGTTAAAATTAAGGACTATTAAGAAGCAAGGCCAATCACTGCACAGAAAGCCAGGAACAGTATCTGAGACACACTTGAGATTTTCTGCGGTCAGGAAGTGCTCCATCATTTGTATTTGTACATCCACAGAAGCAAAAGAAAAGTGGCTCTTCTCTTTATCGAAGCCATGATGGTGGGAGGTTTTGGGTGATGACAGCAGGGCTTATTTAGAAAGTGTCTTCTCAGCCATGTGCTTTTGCTGGCTCTCAGCATGCCTGTGGAGAGACGCACCACATTTTATTAATCCGTCCACCATCTATACTGCCTAGCGTTCAAGGGGCACGCTGGAGCTAATCCCAGCTGACTTTGGGTGAGAGGCGGGGTACACCCTGGGCAGGTCACCAATCTATTATAGGACTGACACGGAGAGACAAACAACCATTCACGTTCACGCCTACAGACAGTTTAGAGTGGGCAGTTGGCTTTGTTGATTAAGAGTTCTCCAAAATGCACTATGTACCACTTTATTAGGAACAATAATGCAGATATCCAGTCAGCCGATACAGGTCAAGAGCTTCAGGTAACTTTCATGTTAAACATCAGAATGGGAAAAAATATGACCCCAGTCATTGTTGGTGCCAGACAGGCTGGTTTGATTATTTCAGAAACTGCAGACCTCATGGGATTTTCACACACGACAGGCTCTAGTGTTTACAGAGAATGGTGTGGGGAAAAAAAACCAAAAACATCCAGTTGAAGAGGGCAGAAACCCCTTGTTGATGAGGGACTGGTTTGAGCTCACAGGAAGATAAGATAACTCAAATAACATCTCTGCAAGTGTGGTGAGAAGGAAAGCATCAACACGTTGGCCCACATTGGGTTTTACGCCATTCAATGAATCTTAGCTTAGGAGATGAGATAATGGGTATCTTTTAATGCTTAAATGTTAGTGAGTAGTTCATGGCGAATAAGTAAGATCAGTCAGTTTGGATGTTTTGTTGTGCGGTGGCAGTTCACGTGACCATTTTTGACTAGCACCGCACTCTCGACTCTGAACAGATGAAGTATAAACATTCTTCTCTGACCATTTTTCTGTAATATGAGCCGTGCTATCAGTTCCCTAATCAGAGCAGAGGAGGTAAACAAAAGATAAATGTTGTAAATGAAAGTCGCAAAAGCACCCTGACGAATGCAAAAAGCCTCACCTAGTCAGGTCTTCAATGTCCACTAGCATAGCGTCCTGCTCCATGTGAAGCTCATCTCTAATCAGCAGCAGCTGCACGAGCTCCTCGTTCAGACCTGCTCCAGGACATGGCACAAACATGAGCACAGAGTTAACAAAATAACACCAAACCTAACATCCAAAGCAGGTATAATTCTCCTCTTCAGCACCCGAGGGCCACTAACACACACACACACACACACACTTCAATATGTGTGACTACATTTAATTCGATTCTTGCCTTCACTTTAGCATTTGTATTTTGATCTGTTAGAATTGCTCTGGAAAATACTTTTACATACCATAACATGATGCTTTTATTACTATTAGTGCTAGTATTATTACAAAGTAGCAATTAAAAGCTAATTAATTAGATACTAAAAATGGAAAAAAAAAAAAAAAACCTTCTCCAGTATTTTTCACAGCATACCTGAATGATGACGTAATTGCACAAACAAAAGTGAAAGATGACGCGAGTGTCCATGGACAAGGTTTTTTTTTTTTTCCCTCCTCCAGCAAGTAACAAGGAAATTCCAAAAAATAAAAAAAATTAGGCAACCCCTCCCCACCCACACACATGCATATGATGATGACGGTGCACACTGAGTAAACTGTATGCTTGATCCACTACTACAGTCCAAGGCAACTACAGTTACTCAACTAGAAACCGCATTCTTCTTCTTAATGTATTTGTTTTACATAAAACTGTTTTCAACAGAATCACAAAAGTTAGTTATCTGTTAATCTGCTTGTGTGTGAAATTTCCCAATTTATAGGCATTTTCTCAGAACGTTAAAGCACTGGGTTGCTGCTTAGAAGGTTGGGGGTTCAAGCCCCTGTGCTGTAGGGGCTGCCACTGTTGGGCCCTTGGGCAAAGCCCTTAACCCTACCTGCTCAACCCTATCTATATCAACCACACAGAGGTGGGAAGAAGATGGAACCAGCCAACCAACCAAAGGTATTTTCTCAAAATTAACCCATCAAGTTGAGTAAATGCTTTCAGAAATGCCTACATGAAACCCCCTCTATACACTGCAAGACTGTGTGTGTATGTGGGAGGTGATCAATGAACCCTGTTACTCGCGATTTATGTGTGATTCTATTATTATTGATCGGTGTTTCACTACTGTTACTCATTGCCATGCAAGACTGAATCATTCATGGTGACTGAGCGGCGTGTACGCCAGCACTCGTTTATCCCGTGCAATGCATCATTATCGCACACTTTAGTCTTGAAGCAGTTGTAGCATTGTTAGTTCCTTTAACAGCTCTGTTAAGACACCATTGGCCGTATTCGGCTTTTGTTTCTGACAACCGTATAGCTGTCTCACTGTAAAAACAAAAGTGGTGGACACAATTGGACACGTTTCCTTATTTTAGAAATTTCCACAGGGTTGTACTGGTTTAAAATGATTTTTTTTAATTCCCAAAATTAGTTTTACTTCCACAAATATTCAGTCTGTTTTAAAAAAAAAAAAAACCAAACCAAAAACCTGTGCACTTACTCTCGATCTGCGAGTGGAGGTCATTGACAATGACCTGTAGCTGACCCAGGGTCATGTCTCGCAAATCTGTGGGCTTTAGGCTTCTCTTCATCAGACACTCACTGATGTGGGGCATGTGGGGAAGCTACAAACAAAAACAAAATTAGCAACACGGGTGTAATGAAAGTATGTGTATATATACTGTACATTTAAAAGACAGTAGAGTACATGTACACTGTAGTTCAAAATTAGAGAACAACCTATAATTTCCGAAATGTCAGTCACTACATGGTTCTATGTGGAAATGATCCAAACAGGAGTAAAAGAGCAGGATTTTAACCATATGTCATGAGTTACATTCAGAAACACAGGATAAGAACTTTAAATGATATATGAAAAAGAAAACTGACCAAAATTAGAGAACACGTTCAGATCCCTCCCAGTTATTGGTGTTAATCTGGCAGCTGGTGCTAATTTCCTTCATTATCTGACAAACCCTATTTA
>JAQMCW010000018.1:5120579-5130771 GCA_030068335.1 Chrysichthys cranchii
GTGAGAGAGAGAGAGAGAGAGAGAGAGAGAGAGAGAGAGAGAGAGAGAGAGAGAGAGAGAGAGAGGTCTATAGATGAGTGTGTCTGAGTCAGGACATGGATAATGCCTCTGCAATTTGTGTGTGCATGTGAGGCAAACTAAGACAAAGCATGTGTATACGTGTGATTGGACACGTTTGTGAGTAAATTACAAAAATGTGTGCGATATCATCACTCAACAAAGTACGAGTGATTGAGGAAGAGGGGCAGAGAGAGTGACAGAAAGAAAAATCACCCTATAAACTAATTAACTCATTAACTCATGTCCCAGAATGCAAAGGCACACTTCAGCTGGCCAGGCATTAATGACAGAAGAAGCATGGAGGGGACAGAATCACAACAGCAACCACTTAGGTAATCATCAGCAGAAGACGAGACGTGTGCTTCCGTGGCATGGCGGCCGTCTGGTCAGTTTTCAGCCCAGACATCGTAAGAGTGCGGATCCTGGATCTGGATCCAACACGATTTTCTTTTCTTTTCTTTCTTTCTTTTTTTTTTTGGAGCAGAGTGTAATGCAGTGGCTTGTGGTTGCAGTTCTGTGACCTTTGACATTGTTTTAGAATGCTTCTGAAGCAGATGAAACCTCCGTTCATGAACCCCAACCTAGAAAGATGATCGATGCTTGTTTGTTGAGGAATTCAGATTCTACTACCTGTAAGCCTTGTGTACAGGAAAGGAGGTCTATGTTTGGGTGGAGAATATGACATTGGACAGATCTGGCCAGCAGCAGTGAAGTGAATGAACCTGAGGCCTGAACACACACCTTCCCCAAGTGCAGATGACCAACAGTGTGCGGAGCAGGAGCTGGTCAAATTCAGACCACTACAATGAGTGGATGGATGGGATCACAGCTCTGTTCCAGGGTATGCTGGATGGTGTCGGGGTCTGAAAGCCCAGGCTGTCCGATTGGCTGATGGCGTGTAACCCACACTTGCCTATTATAAACGGAGAACTAATAACGTGCGCGTGAGACGTCTGTTCAAATTTATGGTGATTTCAAACATCAGCGTGCGGTGATACAGTGCGGGAGAGAGAGAGAGAGATGGCAGGCAGGAGAAGAGTTGAATCAAATGAAATATGAAATACCACACACGCGCGATGCTGCAAGACACAGGCAAAGGCGGAGAAAACGTGGAGTTAAATATCATATCAAATAATCATGTTTTTAAAAGAAATCATATTAAGGCTGTTAAGAGGTGCGGTACAAAATGTCAGAGCCGTGTTAGTTTCACGTGCTGTCTCGGAGATGCGAAGCGACGAGCCGACAGCGCGCGCACACACACACACACACACACACACACACACACACACACACACACACACACACACACACACACACAGAGTGATAGAGATAGAGATTTATTACTTATTATATTTGTGAAGTACTCCCACTGACTTGAGTATTACTGCAAGTACGTCACGCTCCACCTACACATAATCCGAAAGGAAATCCTTTACCTGTTTTTTAGGCACATAAACAAGCAGTACTTTACGCACAGCACAACCACACAGGGCTAAAAAAGTGCTGTTTACATGTCTATTATCATGGGGACGGGATGACACACACGGACATCCACAAAATGCTTTATCGCTTCAGTGTTTTCATGTTTCAAGTAAAGAGAGATGGTTTCAGCTGCCATGGCAACACCAGTAAAACCTGCCATCCGTTTCTCCACGGTGAGGTATTCTTACTCAAAACTAATTGGGCAGCTCACGCCCAGCGGGACGTCACCCACAACACACACACTTTGCGTGACTCGCAGCAGCTTCACTGTGCCCTCACGGGACTGACGTATCTGTAAATTAGGCAGTAGACAATAAATCAGTGGTAAAGAGGCATATGTTAATGATTCAAATAAGTAAGCTTGAGAACCTGGAGCTCATGACGATGATAATCAAGGTTAGTAAAACACTATGAACATTTTATGTCTTTTTTTTTCCCTTTTTTGCAAAGAACGCACAGACACACACACACATATACACACAAAAACAGTACCACACCCTGCTGGCACAGGCGAGATTGTGGGAATCGATCAAAGTGCTTTCTGGTCTCCTCTACTTTCCTCCCTCCCTCACTCCCTTCCTTTCAGCCAGAGGTTGTTGCTGATGGTGGGGAGGTGACACTTGAAGTATGGTCCTTCAGACACCCACACACACACACACACACACACGCGCACACACACACACACACACAGCTGGAGACGCAGGAGGAGATCATCCAACACTACATTTGGGTAAATAATTTAGGCCAAGAGGATAATTATTATTTTGTGTTTCTGTGTGACTCAGACAGAGGAAGGGAGGGAGGGAGAGAGAGAGAGAGAGACACAGAGAGAGAAAGAGACAGAGAGCGAGAGAAGAAAGAAGGCTATTATAAAAGATGAGCGTCTGACAGCAGCAGAATGTTTTCAGGATGAGTCCCCTGTTACCGGCCCCTCCTCAGTGAAGCGAGAGAGAGAGAGAGAGAGAGAGAGAGAATGTGTTGTGTGGTGGCAGGAGCAGGCCGGCACCAGTCGCTGCTCGACCACAAACAGTGTACTGCGTGCTGCTGGTTGCCTGGATACGGGTCTAATAGAGCGGCCCCAAGAGAGCCAAAGACATCTCTCTCTCTCTCTCTCCCTTCCTCTCTCTCTCTCTAATTCTCTGTCCACCATCTCCCACACCCCATCTCTGTCTGTATTTCTCTAATAGAGTCCCCCTTTTATCCCTCTTTGAAAATTCCCTCTATCACAAGTCTCCAAATACCACACTATTCATATTCTGCACTGGACCTTCATCTCGTTGCAATTGCAACAAATATATATATATATATATATATATATATATATATATATATATATAGTGTTGCTGTGTTTGTACTCTAGACAATGTTTTTTTTCATTTATTTTAGGAGCATAAGCCATGAGGGTAATTATTATTTTGCTGAACAAAGCACATTCTGGATGCTAATGACCCTGAAACCAAACAATTTGTTGAGTGTTACACTTTCCCAAGTGGATTCCTTGAAATTGCATTAAGGCGTAATTTTACCTTTCGGTGCGCCAAGCTGTTATGAACCGCCATGCGCCACGATGCTCGTTTAAAAACGAGCACTTTCACTAAACGGCTTTCCTGCTTTGCATGTGAGTGCTTTACTCTGCTCTGTATGTCCAAGTTAAAATAGCATGCACAGGTTGGCTTGTTTATAGTCCCAATGCATCAAAAACATAGATAAATCACTGCAGGTTTAAAAATGGACCAAAGATAAATAATAAAATAATTGAACAGTAAATAGACAAAATAACTTTTGATACTTCATACAAAGACTCCGTGACATCAGCGGCTTGGAGGGAGCAGCGCTATCACACCTTTTGTTGCTATGACAACAACTGGAACAACTGTAATTATTTATGAGGCTATTACCAAAAAAAAAAAAAAA
The DNA here is from genome assembly GCA_030068335.1 of Chrysichthys cranchii. NCBI lineage: Eukaryota > Metazoa > Chordata > Actinopteri > Siluriformes > Claroteidae > Chrysichthys > Chrysichthys cranchii. Next base: position 5,124,036 of record JAQMCW010000018.1, read on the forward strand.
AGGGACAGTGTGAGGGGGGCTGTTTGAAATGATTGTTGAAACAGATGAATGGTCTGGAAATGGTCTGAGTGGGTAAGAAAAAGGCATTACTGTCATTATTGAATGAAAAATGTCCTCACAGGTAAAATGGACACATGTGGACTCTTACAAAAGTGCGTCTAAAATGCGTGAATGAGGGGTATAGTCTCTCTCTCTCTCTCTCTCTCTCTCAGGTTAGGTTTTTAATACCCCTCTTTGGTTTGCATCTAAGAATATCTGAACAGCACAAACAGGACGTGTGTCAGACGTAGCACAGATGTGTTTTTTGGTGTGTTTGCTAGGTGGGATGTTTGTGTATCCTCTTTTATCCTCCCTTTCATTTCTCTCTCTCTCTCTCTCTCTCTCTCTCTCTCATTCTCTCTCTCGCTCTCTCACCTCTCCTCACACACGGCTTTGAACTCGGCTTCTCATCCTTCGGAGGTTTTCCTGGGGTTTTTAATCTCCTCTTGCTCTATCTCTCCATCTGTATCAGTCTCGTCATCCTGTGCTCATCCTGTCTGCTCTTCTGCTGCTGAACCTAAACACTCGTTTAGTCCATTCCTGTCTCCCGTAATCGCTCCACTTTTCATGTTCCTAGATTGTGAGCTCTGTGTAATCACTGCGTAAGATCACATTACCCAACACGCGAACATGTCCAAGGATTACAATGAGCTACAACAACGGGAATAAATGAAACATCATTGATGTGGGTGTGGGACAGAGCAGAGCGTAGGCTGAGAAGCGTATCTGCAGCACAGCCACGGTGGAAAACTGACTAATGCTGCTAATGAAAAATAAAACAGCCAGGAAATAAGTCAAGAGTGAGGGAGGGAAATGAGCATTAGAGAGGACAAAAGAATTAGAGATTTGATTTATTGGTATGGGTCTAATTAGCTTATAATGAGCTTTTAAGTTTAGTTAATAATTATCTTATAATTAATTAATTAGTTTACAATTGAGCGATAGCAGGAGCCTCAGTCTGTATTCTTATTGCAAAAAAAACAAAAAAACAAAACCACAGACGTGAACATGATCTTGCTTTCTTAATCCAGGACATCATATCGACCTGTATCTAAAATGTCAGATTCATTTCAGATTCATTTTCATTCGTTCATGATATAAGACTGACTCTTAATTTTATGTCACCTAGCATCTATAAATATCAGCCATCTTGATCTCGTCTTCGGGTTTTTTGGGCAAACGACCCAAATGGACATTGAGAATTTTCTTCATAACCCCAAGGCTTCACAACCCTACATTTTTTAAATTCAAGATTTCTTGTCTAAGACTACTATATAGTCTAAGCCTTTTATTATAGGTGGAACATAAGTTACTAAAAACTGTGATTTTGCACGGCAGTATTACGAGCTGCATTATTGTTCAAACACACACCGTGTTTCTCCTGGACCATTTAAAAGCGACATCTACTAGATGCCGCATCCGAGACAGACCATCTGTGTCCATCATGACCTGTAAAAGGTTTTGTGATTTTAAAGCGACGTTAAACACGCTGACATCTTCTGTGTCTCTCTCCGCTGTCATTATGATCGTTGTCATGAGCCGCGTCTGAAATCGAAAACTCCGCTTACATTCAGAGCTTACATTCAAAAGACTCTATTCATCTAGGAAACCCAGAAGACCGGTACACGAAACAGACCTTTCAGGGGTAATGAAGAAGGGTATGAATGGTCTAAAAAAAAAAATACAATAACAAAAATAATGGTAATTGGACAACTGGTTATTATTGGTGCTCAGTAATAGTCTAGAATAAGACATAAAGATGCGATTTTAGACTCCGCACTAGTTTGTTTCGCAGCAATAGATGGGCAGGAAAATTTGTCCATTTTCTTTTTTAGCTGAACTACCCTGGTGTCGAGTGAAGAAGAATCAGAGAGCACATGTTCATTTAAATGTGGCTTGTTGGAACGTGATTCCCAGTATCCCAGTACAAAATCCTTCGTTGATATTTCTGATATTTCTTTAATCAGGAAAGTAACTTAATAAAATGAAAGAGGGAGATTGTGAATTGACACTGCTGCGTCTAGGGTCGTGACCCCAAGTTCAGGAACCTGACTTCGGTCAAATCCCAAACGAATTCCTCACTGCATCACATTCTAAAAGTATTGTAGAAAGGTGTTTCCTATACCCGACAAAAAACGTTTAATTCATTGTTTTATATGCAGTTTTATATTTTATTGGAAAACCGATAAAAAAGTTGAAAAAAAAATCATTAAAGTCTAGATGAATTTTTATGCAAAGAAAGAGAGAGAGAGAGAGAGAGAGAGAGAGAGAGAGAGAGAGAATGAGAGAGAGAGAGAGAGGTGCTGTTAGTGTTGGTTAAATAACACCTGTTTTGTCGTTGAGTAAAGTGGGACACTTCTGGTGCTGTTCAGAGATGCCATTCCTCGCCCACACACACCAATCTGTGCTGTGTACTCAAATGAAAAGTACACTCATTACACACACACACACACACACACACACGCACTGAGCCCTTGTGACAGTCAAGTACATCATTATATTATGAAAGTGTATACACAATAATATGACTAAAAAACATTTAGAGTCCTACACACACACACACACACACACACACACACACACACACACACACACACCCTTATTCCTTAGCAACCAAGCCCAGTCCTACAAATACACAACTGACAGGCTTCATATTTTATACTTTTCGTCATCCCGCATAAACACACACCCACCCTCTCTCTCTCTCTCTCTCTCTCTCTCTCTCTCTCACACACACACTGGAAATCATGAACAGAAACGTTCTGAGCAGAACATGCTTTATTAAAAAAATCCTAGTGAATTCCCAGGAGCAGCGCATCACCATACACTCCTCTAACACAAACACACACTCACAGCAGACCTTCCTCATCTCCTTCACCTCTCCCACATCCACACCAGCAGCTCTGTCCCTCTAATAGTCATCCTTATCAACTAACACCACCACAACCTGAACGCTGATCCTACTGCTTTAAAGCCTTGTCATGAGTTGTTAGTAACTGGTATGAATAATATTAAAGGGTCAGACCTGGTAGGCGCAATTTTCCTGGTGCACCATCCTGTTCTCTCAGTGCATCCTAGAGACGAGTGAAGATCACGGAGGAGGGGTGAACGTGGAGCTGATCGTATGGAAAGAGGAGGTGGAAATGGAGCAAGGGAGAGATGACACGCTATCAGATGTTCAAAGTAAATCTGCCGGTACTGGTATGCAGAGAATGCGCCTAATATGAGACACTGGCCACCTCTCTCTCTCTCTCTCTCTCTCTATCTGAAGGAGGGATCAGATCTGAGCTTCACCGACGGGAAGGGAACGAGGGAGGGGTGCTGGGAAGAGAGAGAGCTAGTGGAGGGGGAGGGGTTACAGTGCTTCTCTCTCGCGCGCTCTCTCTCTTCTCTCTTTCTATGTCTCTTGGTCTCTCTCTCTCTCTCTCTCTCTCTCTCTCTCTCTCTCTATGGCAGGCGAAAGGAAGGAAGGGGTCTGATCTACTCCTGATTGACCCTCTGCACCAATGGTGGAGCAACACAGGCACAGAGGGAGGGCAGAAGAAATGACAGGGCAGGGGGAAAAAAAAAAGAGGAGTGACCTCGTGCCACTGAAAGGGGATGTAAATGTCCCACGGAGGGGGAAAGAAGACAGGATAAAAGGAAAGAAAGTGTGGGGGGAGAGGGAGCTGAAAGAAAAGAACTTTAAGGACAAAAGAACAGCAGAGGAATTCGCCTGGCCCGAAGCTGGGGCGCGTCGGAATTTCAGTCCCCCGGCTTTACTCAGGCAAAGTTTCTTCAGCATGACCCTTGAGATTCAAACGGAAATGACAAACGCAGAGCATGTTGCGCAGACCCACCAGCTCCACTCATCCACAACGTCCACTCACAGAAACATTAGCCACAAAGCCAAAAAGAAAGAGGGACACAGGGACTTAAATGTTAGATGGTCCTTATGTTCCTTATCAGTGGATGTTAGATGTGTGTAATTACTGACATGGTGACATTTTCTGTCAGCGTTACGTTGTTTGTTTAGCATTGTTGTCTCCAGTATCAGCGCTTTGTCACGGTCTAATTTAAAGCTTTACACTTTTTTCTCCACGGGAAAGTCTTGAGAATCGAGGTCCTTCATGGTTCTTCAGTAACAGGACGAGAATGATTTTTTTTTTTTTTTTACATCTTATGATCTTGGACTGTTCTTGCTGTTTTACGACAAGTGATAACACGAACTACCTTTTTAAATGTAACTATAAACAGATCAAATACATGATGCTGGAAACCACTCTCATATAAGTGGAGAAAAACACTTTAGTATGTGCTGTTATATGAAAATAATCAACTTCAGGGTGATTATATGCTCCCCCCCACCGCTGGAGGATATGGATTAAATAACAGCATTATCATATCACCTTCCGAGTAGAAAGTAAGTGGTCTGTAAATGTGTGTGAGCTGGTGTAGTAGTGTACTTCAAGACTACAGTGGAAAACACCAAGGATCACACATCCCTTGGCCACACACACCATCCACGCTGCACCAGGGTGCTGCACTCATTACATATGTGTTTCAGAAATCATTTTTCATTACATTTTCATTTCATTACAGTTCTAAATCACAGTGTAGCGTGGTAAAGTAGTCATGCATGTGTACTTATGCAATGTGTGGGTGTGTGTGCAAAAGCGTTAATCCCTTTCTCTTTCTGAAGCCCAGTACAGACAGGAGGGAGTCTAATCCTTTCATGCCATCTGGCCTTCACTAAAGCAACACGAAGCCAAGCTAACCAGATTAACCCTCTTCTCTCTTCCTCTGTCTCTCACCACTGGCAGCACGTGGTGCAGGATATATTTTTTTTCAACTTACACCCCCCCCCACCTTTTTTTTTACACACATTATCACTCAAGGAGAACAAAGCCCACACGTGCCATATTACATTTATCATCATTATTTAGACCCAGTGTGCTTGGAGAACACAGAGCATTTGACAGTGCCATGTGACGCCGCATATGTCTCGTTGGCACACAGTGTAGAGCTGAGAGCCTACTGTTCTTCCCTGCTCACGAGGAGTCATTAATCACACTGGGTACAGAAACAACACGCCGCTGCTGGGGTTCAAGACCTGGATTTACGTCTGTTTGCTACATTGTCTTGAGTTGGACATTAATTTAAAACAGGTCAAGTGTCAAGTAAAGTAATAATATGATAAAGATGCATCAATCTTTATCAGTGGGGTGCTTTGAATCTGGTTTTTAAAAAAAAGTAAATTACGTATGCTTTTTCACTAAACACTACACCTCCATTATACTGTAGAAACTTTTATGTCTGGATAATCAGGTAATCTGAAAAAGGTAACCTGAATCTACGTATACAAGTGAAAATGTTTGATCAGGCATAAAGAGATACCTAGAAGTGTCCTGATATATCACAATGCAAAAAATGCAATGATGAGGATCGTGGAAATGGCCGATTCACGTGATCGCATTGTTTCATGGAGAACCTGCACCATTACTGGGCGCCTGCACTTGTAAAATGACCCGAAAGCCTGGTGGCTGTGGATCACAACGACCTACATGCATACAAAAGCCCTTCAGTAGCGTTTATATGACCCCAGCCCCACACTGTTGTGATCTACAGTGCCAGAGAAAGAGGCCACAGAAACCGGGCATTTTAGCTGACTTTGGAGCTCTATTCTTATTTAAAATGATGCCTAGTGACTGCTATGGAGCTCAGTAAGTTTCAATCAATCATTTTCCCCAGGTCAGATGCTATTTTATTCAGTCAAATTTCTGGTAAAAATGTATAAATATATTTTTTATTTTTAAAACATGCATTTTTAAAACCTGTAGTACATTTTGCTTACAGTATGAAACCCATTTGTAGCAACTATTGATTTATTTTATTTTATACAGACAAAAATGTTTTGCATCGTTTATGATTCGGAAATAAAAAGGCCGGCCATACCTTTTCTTCGTTCATATTTTGTTCAAAATATCCTGAGAATCGAACTGCATTGAATCGTGAAGCCAGTATCGTAATCAAATGGAACTGTTACCACAGTGTCGTTAGACACCTAATGCGTAGGCTTTATTTTTACCTGAGAATGATAGAATTTGTGAAATATTTTTTGCTGACAGATGTCTGACCTTTTTCTATTATTCAAATTAACCACATTAATTATTTCAAGAGAAGTATAAAAAGTCCTGTCACTGGTCAAACGATGATTGTGTTACACTCTGTGAGAGTTTTGGCTCCTGAACTAAACCATGAGGCAGACAGCACTGACTGTCATTAATCCCTGTTACACAGGCCTTCAGTTTCTCCACCACCAGCCGGTGCAGAGTTAAATGAGCTGGAAGGAGATAGATCACGCTTCAGTTGTCCTGCCTGCCTCAGTCAAGATCCTGAATGACTTACACTTTTCCATTCCGTATGCTGTATTGCAGATTATTTTTCTTCCATTATTCGCCTGTATAATGTATTTATACATTTAATCATATATATATCTCAGTGACGTGCGGTGAGGTTCATGGCTGGTGAGGCAGTAGCATTTTGTTACGTGATTTCTGCATTTATTTGGTTTTCTTCATTAATCTCTCAGTTGCCGGTGTCTACCTTACGGATGCACACACACACACACACGCACACACACACACACACACTTTATTTATTCCCTCCTGTTTCGATTGAAAGTCCAGTTTAGAAAATTGTTTGAGCTTGGATATAA
>JAQMCW010000018.1:5130871-5133371 GCA_030068335.1 Chrysichthys cranchii
TGTACAATTTCCCAGTTTGAACATTTGTTATGTTATCTATGTTCTGTTGTGAATAAAATATTGGCTCATGTAATTTGTAAGTCTTTTAGTTTTCATTTTATTCCAATTTAAAGAATGTCCCCAACTTTTCGGGAATTCGGGTTGTATATATAAAAAAGCAATGCCGTCATCCTCCCCAAGAACAACCTGTGTGTGTGTGTGTGTATGTGTGTGTTTCTCCAGTAGCCCTCAATAACCACACAATCTTACACATCAAACTGTTAAGGAACTAAAAAAAACCCCGTAAGCATGAGCGTGGTATTATATAGATACACATGCAACGGGAAAATACCAACATAAAAGCACAACCTATAAATACCATAATTCCATGAAAAAGAACATTAATAACATACTGGAGAACTGGCTTTGAAATATGTGTGGTTGTCTGGGGAAACCCTGCTGGATGTCGTTAGATCAGGTTTTGGCTAAAATATTTCTTCCTTAAACACCTCTATGTTAAGAAAACTTAAACATATTTCACTAAAATGATGTCGGTCTGGTTTTTTTTTAAAATTTGCTTCCTGATCATGTATTAAGTTGTGATTAAAAAAATTGTTGTTCTGCTTTAAGATGTCTAAAACCTTGCTAGTTATGTAGGACTGCTTCACAAACAAATACACAGAGGCCATGTCTACATTAACAAGTTGTAATTTTAAAACCAAAACAGTATCTCTGTCCAGACGAGCATTTTAACTCCATTTCAGAAATAATCTGTCCATACTAACACACCTGAAAATATATATCACCACATGACCGTTCACATACATTGAGCATGCACGTGCCCGTTCAAACAGGAAGCGTGTCTACTGCGGACCGCGGTTAGTTGCTTAGTTGCAGATGGCTCAAATGATAGCTTGCCTCCTGCACATGCAGGCAGTTGTGGCATTATTACATTACAGTACAGTCATTTGGCAGACGCCTTCATCCAGGGCGACTTACATTTTTATCTCATTTATACAACTGAGCGTTTGAGGTTAAGGGCCTTGCTCAAGGGCCAGCAGTGGCAGCTTGGCGGTGCTTGGATTTGACCTCCGGACCTTCTGATCCAACGTCTTAACCCCCTGAGCTACCCCCTACCCCTACCCCTGCATTATAAAATGCAGACTTTAACAGCACAACAGCTGCTAGAAAAGACAACAATGTTTGCAATGCTTGTAATTCGTTATCCAAGCTGCATTCACCACGGGTAGTCAATGCTGATGCTGCTCGTTTTCTTCCAGAAAAGATCAAATGATAGGAATGGGACAAATCAGGGAAGGACACATAACTGATACGACCCAATCAGAAAGTGAACATCTGTGATGTCTGTGTCATCGTTTCCAAACGTCTCCGTTTCTGGCTGTCCACACTAAAACATTTCCAAAACATTTCCATAAAAATGTTTCCAAAACTCTCTGTTTTAGGCACTCAAAACTCCAGTGTGGTGTGGACAGCAGGTGTAAATGTAGCAAAAGCCGTGTGTTTTAAAACTAAAACATCTTAATGTGGACGTAGTCAAACCCACAGAACATCCCGCTTTAATCAAACTGTTTGTAATCTAACCCTTTTTAGTGTTTTATTCTACCCTTTTTTTTGGGAGATACAAGAGTGCAAAAGAAGCAAAAAAATAAAAATAAAAAAAATAATTAAAAAAATTTCCCAGACTGCTACCAATATATTCCCATATCACGAAGACAGTTCATACACATTATGCACTGTGCATAAAGTAGATGTAAACAGATACCTGAGAACTGTCAGCCATTTAAATATCCATCTGTGCATGAACTGCTACATAGGTTTGGCCTGGTTACTAATTATAACCCTTAAGAAGTGAAGTGTGAAATTTGTGTAAAACACACAAATATTTTCACAGTGAAAAAAAAAACAACAAAAAAGTAAAAAAAAAAAAAAACCACCTATTTTTGGTTGGTAGGTGTGTAATCAAAATGGTCTTCTTCCACATGAAAGCCCTGAGCTGAAAGTCTTAACTCCCTCGCTCTCTTTCTCAGAGCTCTACAGAATGTTAATGTGGCTCAAACCCACGGGACGACTTTGATGTGAGAATCTGGAAGCTTTGATTCTCATTCTCTTTCTCTCTCGCTCCCTCTCCTTATTTATATATCTATTTAGTAGTTAAACCTGACTAACTTCTTTCTATTTCTTTCTATTCTCTTTCTATCGTTCTAATACTACAGTATGAAAAACCACACAGTGAACTGTAATATCTGGTCTTCGCATACATGATTACAACAATTTTTTTTTAATATTCAAACTATCCCAATACTCTGGAACAGCTTTCTCTGAAAAATTATGCAAATGCAAGATCTGTAGGTTTCCTGTTTTTTTTTTTTTTTGTTTGTTTGTCTGTTTGTTTGGTTTTTTAAATATTGTTTCACAGAATTATGGTAATTACGTTTATGACTGTATTTCATTATGAGGCTTTGTCATACAAACATATAATTATCACACAAATACACAATCT
>JAQMCW010000018.1:5138371-5162431 GCA_030068335.1 Chrysichthys cranchii
TATACAGCGCATTCAGAATATGCGTCTCAATTGAGGGTTTTATGGCAGTGACATGGGCTCTTGCCTGTGGACAATCAGCTGTTATCTAGTTGGTACACAAACCAACTAGATAACAGTTTGCAAGGCTGATGTATAGATATGTGCACGGGAATATCATATTCCTACATAAACAGGAATATCAGTGGAATGTAAATTTTTGGAAACATCGTAATAGGAATAATGCGTTGGGTATGTTTTTTTTTTTTCAGAATAAGACTGAATCTTGAAGCTTATCACTGGGTGAGGCAGTATGCTTTCTGGTTGAGGCATGTGTGTGTGAGTTGGTGTGTGTTTGATGACTCATTTTGACAGCGAGTCGAGGTGATTAAAGGTTTGCACACCACATGAAACACGTTGCTGCAGGGTGTGTATTTCTAACTCATTTCTAAAGGCCGATTTATACTTCGGCTTGCAGGTCTCTAACACGTACAGCTCACCTTGACGGCATCACCTACACGGGACATGCTGTTTCTCTCAGGGCCGGCTATGACACTTCCTGTCCTGATGAAGGACTTTCTCAGCAATTAATTACTGAGCGTTGGCAGGCCATCCTACATTTGGAATTTTTGATACATAACTAAGTACAGTGCGGACACCAACATTTTGATGCCTTGGACGTTTGCATGTCGAGGGCGTTTTGTACGTCCTCCAGCGCTATTTTCACGTTCACCCACTTTAGAGGCCGACTACAAATGTATAGTTCATCAGAAAGGAGTAATGTACTGGTTGTTTGGTGCAGTTTAGTACTAACATTGGATACTATGTCTTGTCCCTTTGTGTAAGCACCGAATCTAACCAAACTTAAGAAAATCTTATGTACAAATATGAGGCCGGTAAATTCAGATTCCCAGAAAAGAGACCACTGACATGTACACTGAGCAATCATCTAAAATAACAGGCATGTCAATAACTTGTAATGAAATCTTCCATTTTACTGCTCATGACTGGAGAGCATCTAGTCAATAAAGTCTTGGTATTGGGTTGCGCTTTGTTGTTGTTGTTGTTGTTGTTGTTTTTATGGATTGTTGTTTTACTCAGACCTGGCAAGCATTGCTGAGTAACAACAACCATTAATTATATTAATCTAGGAAGCAATGAACTGACGAATTTGAGAGAGCAATCATTTTTTTGGGGTGTGTCACCACAAAATGAGTCCAAGTTGTTTTTATTGGATATTCTAAATCTGCAGCTAATCATCTTTAAAATAAGGAGTCATTTGTTACATTCGGTGGAGCCAACCCAGACAAATTAATAAAAATGTTTAAAGTCTAACAGAAAATCAAGTTTAGAGAAAATCAGCTGTAAACTCAGTGATGTTTATTCTTAAAAATTAATGCATAGCACCCGGATATTCCTCATATTTTCTCTAAACTTGATTTTCTGTTAGACTTTTTATATTTATACGTTGTCTTAGAGTATTATATTTTGCTGATGGATACATAAACGGATTCAGGAACGCAATGTACAGCAAAATTAGAAAAACATTATGTGGGTCATTTTTTGATGCACTCATTTCAAATCGCCAGTTTTCTTCTCGGTACAGTTTTTAACACAAGATGCGTTTTATTTTTGACAACAGCAGATTGTTCCTAGGTGTGTATGTGTGATTCAGAGATATGCTCCATATCACACGAGGTGTACTTTGATATTGTGGTCGACACACTCTCTCACTCACACACTCATGCACTTCTGAACACATGAAGTGTCTGCCAAGCCGGAATGAGCACGTACGCTCGACTCTGTTATTGAGATTCTCTTTAAATGTGGGGTGTGACAATATACACCATAATATGGAAAATCTGAAGTAAGTAGGCTACCTTTAGAGATGAAGAAAGATGAGAAAATGTCTCCGGTGTCTCTAGTGCTGTGAGAGTAATGAAAAGACTATGAATAAATCTTGTCTGAAAATACCTTCTCTCATCAAAGCATCTCATACTTGAAATGATATGAATTTTTAATACTTTCAAGTATTCTCTCCAGATGCCTCTCGAAACGTAGCATATGTTTAGGATCTTCCACGCTCATGGACAAGCACCTGGACATTGTTTGGACAAAAAAACTGCTCTGCTACAGCACAATCTCAGAAAAATGAAGAGATTTGCTAGCTATTTCACATTTTAGTAACAACCCCCCCACCCCCCCCACCCCCCGCCAAAAAAACCCAACCCAAAATCAACACATTTTTGGCTTACTATATTAGTTACTAGACTGCTGTATGTACTCAGTGTGTATATATACGGTATGCATGAGTGAAAAACAAAACATGTTTTTGTTGCGTCTGAAGACTCATCCAATTAAATAATTAATTACCTGGCAACCCTAAATCTAGATCCCCCTTAATATGTCTGAACTGAGAAGAAGAAGAAAGGTATGATAAAAGAAACTGCAATCCCTGGCTATGACTTGATTAGATCTTACTAGAACCAGAACGAACATGCTGTAATCTACAGGTGAAGTAGTGCTGCTCGTCTCTAAGGGTGTGTTTATGTTTCTGAAATGACCTCATTCCTGTACCTGTGTCAGGGTCCCCACTTGCTGCTTGGAGTCCAACGCTGGTCTGACATGAGCAGTCATTCAAATTGAACCGTACAAATCCAAACTCCACTCATGAACTGACCAAAGATCTCCAGATTCCACACACTCACGAGCCCACAAGGCTCCTAAACTACAGGTGAGATTGTGAGCAGTGAATCAGTGTTTGAATCAGGAGTTGCTCAGCACACATGCCTCTTTCTCTGTGTGTGTGTGGTGTGGAGCGTGCGAGGGCATGCTCTTACACACACACACACACACACACACACACACACACACACACACACACACACACACACACACGGAGAAGGAGGGCAGACAGCTCCGAGGCTTTTAGGGTTGAACCACACTGCAGGCACACCCTTAAATAATGCTGTGTGAAGCTGTGATGTAAAACTGATTTGGAGTCAGTTCAGCGTTGTCTTTACATGGCTGTAAATAGCTGCAGGCTTAGAACACTGGTCCTGGATCAGCCTGTATCTGTGCTTAAGCTGGGCTTTTGTTTTTATAGCCCCTAGAAACGAGTTCCACCCTGTACCATTTCCCCAACACCACTGCGGCATACCTCTCTCTCTCTCTCTCTCTCTCTCTTGTGCCATGCCAGCAAACCCTCACAAAGTACTTTCTATTCTTACTCCTTCTCTTTTCCTTCATTTTTCTCTTTTCTTCATGCATGCCCAAAATAGGTGGAAAACCCCTTCACAACTTTCTGTACTGATTTATTTGATGGACAATACAACTGTTTACACATTAGGCTCATTATTTAGATGTGCACATTCATTTTAATTTATGAGCTTTTTTTTCCTTTTCACCAACAGAATCCTAAAGTACTTAGGTTCAAGAAGTATTTATAGCTGAGGTGTGAATTAGTTGAAGTCAGAAAGGCTAACATATAAAACTCTGCAATAAACACGACTTCCATTTATGTCCATGCTTCACAGACCCCACTTTGAAAACGTCTGCGATGAGTTCATACATGAAAGGTTTCTAAATATGAAACACTTGCTGTTTTAGTCTTAAGTCTCATAATTTCATTCTTTATCCTAATTCTCTAGTGCTCTGTCCTGTGGCTCTGTTATACATCACTTCACATTTAATTAATTACTTAGTGACAGATATAGTCTGTTATCAAGGCTACATTTGTTCACATTTCTCAGTGCGAACACAATAAACAGTTCACGTAAACATATTCATGCTTATGGCTTGAGACGTACTTTTTTTTTTAATGCCAGGAGCAGACTATACAATATTTCCCGATGTCTTTCACGATGGTCACCATGTCAGATAAGGCAATCATAGGGCCATAAATCCTTGCCCCGTCTAGATCAGGATGCTGGAAATACTGCAAGTTTGACCCTGACCAACCAGCGTTCATGTTCAAGAAAGGGTCAAGAAACTGTCAATTATGGCTACCAGAGGAACATCAAGGAGCACACCACAGGAGATGTCAAACAAAGCGAGAAAATACAGAAAAACAATTCTGACATGCTAGACGGGTCATCAGGGTGGAGCGCCATAGAGGCCACATCACCGTTCTTCGATCGGGTCACACGCACTACAAGACCCACTCGGCTGAATTTGTGTATCCTGATCCCAGCATTAAACAAGACACACACGAGGCATTAGTTCGAGTATTTAGAATGCAGCAACAATTTTAACCTTTAACCTAACTTCAAGGAATCATTCTTTATAATCACGGTTTTGTTTTTGTTTTTTTTATCGATTATCCATTTCTACTGCTTTCATTCTAGGCCATGTGGTTGAAAGGCAGTTGAGTTTTTAGTCTCTTTACCTCAGCTCTATGAAGAAATCTGCTCGTGTTTGTTTTGTCTGCAATTTTCTCCCACCTCTTTCTTTTCACATCCCTCCCTGTCTTTTTCTTTCTCTCTCCCTCAGTCTCGCTCCCTGACGTGGCATTTTGGTGTGAGTCTGAGTGGGATACGCAGAGCAATGCACTGTATACTGTGGGCACGCACACACACACACACACACACACACACACACACACACACACACACGTGCGCACAAGCGCATGCACACATGCACAGATCTGCTCTTTGCCTTAGCTCTGTCTATTTATCTCTCTTCACCTCTTTGCTGCTTTTCTCTCTTTACTTGTTTGCCTCTCTTTGTAATTCTTGTCTCTCTCCTTGTCGCTAATACCACAAGACATGAGCGTGTCCAAAAAAAAAAAAAAAAAAAAAAAAAAAAAAAAGTCACATTTTGAGATTTGTTAATTTTTTATCCAACATGATTATGTACTTGGATCCATGCATTTTTTAAAAATCTTTTACTTCATTAAAAAGCTTAGGTAAAAAAAAAAAGTATGTACAGAAGTGTGACTAATAAATAATAACATTATTGCTGAGTTTCAGGCTTTACATTATGTCTGCGTCGGTATGTTTCATGCGTCTTCCTGTTGAGGTTTACACTGTAAAACACACCCTATACGAGGCAATCAGTGCAAAATCACAGCCACACACACACACACACACACACACACACACACACACACACACACAGTGTTAAAGCCTTCCCATCCTGTAAAACAAAGGCACTATACATGTCTCCAATAGCAGCGGATCCTCAATGCTGTCTTTCAAATGGAAAACGCTGGCTTATTTATGAACTGCACAACTTCCTGGCCCCCCAGGAGAGCCTGGTGAACAAGGCAATCTCAGTGGAACCTCCGACCATATTTACAACCAGCCAGTCCTCTTTCAGCCAGTAGACTTGTTAAAAATAAATCTCTGTTTAAGGCTCGGTTATTCGTCCCATACAGATTTTTCAGTATCTATGAGTAATGCTAAATTAACCTGTAACTACAGTGGAACTAATAGGATAAGCATGTAGTTATAATAGTAAGGTGGTTCCTGGGAGTTTAAGAGGTTAAAGATGAAATCAGCTAAATTTAAATATACCATGAAATGAAAAACGGCTTGATAATATTGCCGTGCAAAAGTTCTCTCTAATTTCCTCATTTCAGGTTCTTGTATTCTTTTTTCTGGCTTTTAAAATTCTTTCTGGCCCTTTTACTTGAAATGTAAGGTTTACACCTGGCACCTTTCAAGCGTTGTCTGTGAAGCTGTAACTGCTCAAAAGTCAAAGATACTCTACCTGTTCGACATTTCACACATTATCAGCTGCAGTGCAGCATCTTCATCATTATCTTAATCATCATCGTCATTATTATCGTCATTGCCCCCATGCATCTGACGGCAAATCATACACTCCTCTACGTTATTAGCCTTGATCTGCCTGCTCTGGAGCAGGTGGTTCAGCAGGTGGTTTGTGCGACTAGCTGTCCTAATGAGAACCTTCCAGAAGTGCGTGGGATATTTCACGCTTGCTGGAGCTACTAATGGGCTCGATGTGGCAGCAAAAGTGTATCTGCTCCAACCTGGGAGTCCAGAGCTGCAGTATAACACTGACCAGCAACTATCGATCTCGCGCAAACGTCAATGGTCTCTTGTAGTAAAGATCGCAGAGTTCCAAAGGACAGGGAAAGTGTGCGTGAGCCTGCTTACCATTTATACGCTCCAGTTACTAAATAAAATACATAACATACAGTGGTACTCCGCTTAAGGAACGCCCCACAGAACGAATGTTCCGCATAATGAACGCCACCGTGAACACGCACGTGACTTGCCGAACGAACGCGTTTCACACAACATGCCGCACGTTGCATGTGGAAAATCCGGTTTTACGATAAAAAAATGGCTGAATCCGGCCAGATGTGTCTCAGATGAAGACAAAGCATCATCAGCAGGGGTGGTTTTAGTTTCACATTCACTTTCAATTTTCTCGATTTTTCGCGGCGACCTGGAACCGATTACACGATTTCCCATAGAAGTCTATGGGAAATTGTGTTTCGCACAACGAACTCCCCGCATAACGAATGCACCGCTGGAACGGATTGCGTTCATTATGCGGGGTACCACTGCACTCACTGTCTACTCAGGATCAGTAAGACTGTAAGTACAAGAATGAAAGTCAAACAATTGAACAGGCCAAATAAAGACTGAAATATATGTATTAATTAAATACACACAGAAATCACAAAAGTAAACAGACCATCATCATTTTTGAAAAATATATTTCTAGTAACTTCCTTCTAGGTGCTCTGCCTCCTTCTAGTAGTCAGGTTGATGGAGATCCCTCACAGAAGTACTCCGACTCACTTGGAGTTGCTCTGCAACATCAGCGGCCTTATGACATGGAATTTTTTTCAACAATCTGCTTGACAGTCTGAAGACACCTGTCCGATGGCCCGGGTCGACCTGAGCGGGATGCGGTTGATTCCTTTCCTTTGCTTTCGAATTGTACAATCACTCTGTTGACTGTAACGAGAGGAATCCCAAGGTTTTGTGCAATCATACGCTGGCTAAGTCCACCCTCAGACTGACCCACAACACAAACTCTTTGAAAATCACACAACACTTTTGCTTCTGGTCTTCACGGCATGTCTAGTCGCTATAAACAATTAATATACCGCAATCTGAAAAGGAAAAAATAAAAATATATTAACAAGTTTGAAGCACCGGGTGGTTTCCACGTAGATGAAATGTAATGAGCAGGGTCGATTAACTTTTGAGATGTCTGTGTATGTATAACATCCAGTGTGTGTAGTATGTGCAGGAGATACAGATGGAGCAGTAAAGTATTGTAAATACAATATGTGCATACATTACACTTTATATACACTATAGCATATGGAAGTGAACAGAAAGTTAAGGCAGGTTGGCTGTAGAAATATTGTTTTGGGTTTTTTTCTTTAAAAACTGCTACAAACAGAAGAAACAAGAAGTATTACAGGTTCAACCTATCTTAAAGAAAATATAAAGTCTTCCAGAAATTTGGCTGAATAAACAAAGAATCTGATTAAACGATCATTTAAACATAATGTGCTCGCTGCAGCAACTGAGGCATCATTTTAACCGGATTAGAGCTCCAAAGTCGGCTAAAATGGCAGACTTCCACAGCCTCTTTATCAGGCACTGTAGATTGCACCAGCGTGTGATTAACTGCATTTAAAAGATAATGACCTTTTAAAATTAAAAAAAAACAAAAAACTGTTATAATGTTTTTTTAAAAACTGTTATAATTACAACATTGGCTGCAGTGTGTGAAGATATGAAGTCTGCTAAACAAACACACCATACATTATCTAGCAGATACTATCACATTCCAGCATCAGGATGTTCTTGTGGCAATTTCACGTAATCGTCATGAACCTGGTTAGCGAGAATTTTCACCACTAACATTTTATGATATACAATGCAAGTAAGAGTTTGTGTTTGTATTTGTCGCATCCTGATTCCTACCAGCTAAGCCATAAAAAAAAGTGTATGAGTAAGATGAATTTTATCAGACTATTTCTCTCACTCTATTCATAGCTGGACTGATAAATTGGACACTAGATGAGTATTAAATAATATTAAATATTTATAATGATTTAAAATATTATACAAAGGATGTAACCAGAATTTTGTTTACTCTAGCTCTCTTGTTCTTCTTCAGTCACTTCTGCCACTTTGGATCAAATCCGCCACTACCTCATCCGTTAAATCTACTTGGACAGCATACCCTGTGTCACCCGCGTCTTCTCTGGAGGAGACTGCAATATTCATCCCAATATGAAGGCTCTCTGTACTGGCCTGCTGAGATTGATCAGACCTCACATCAGACACCCCCATATTAACAAGATGTCCTGTCTGAGTTTCCTTTCTCACTTCTCACTACATTTATAAAGAGATGAGTCTTCCGAGAAGCTGTAGGAGGTGAGAAGAGGATTTTCTAGAACAAGTTTGTCTGCTACAAACAATTTTGAGATTTTGATTTGCTGTCTTGTTGCTTATGATGATCATAACCTTCAGAGGAACTTCTCAAAAGTATCTGGACCTTGTAGAGACCCTGCTGGTTTTAAATTCTAACCAAATTATTTCTTAAGATTAATAAATATATAAAATGTATAACTGACAAAAGGTTAATCCTCGTTTGGTTACAATCTAGTTCTACAACCATAGTCATTATTGGAAATTAAATCCAAAAAGATCTTCAGGTTGTCCCTAAGGAAATCCCACAACGTACCCTAGGAGTTTTCCGTATCAGAGCGGGTTCTGTCTAGGACCACAGGAAGCAATCAACCCTTAAATATCAAACAGGGGTCTAACGATACACTCCAGTCACGATTTGTTTTAGTTCATGATACTGACTTCGATTCAGTTTGATTCTCAGAATACAGGTGCTCCCCTAGTTACGGTGGCCCGACTTACGATTTTTCGAAGTTACGATGACGACTGCAATACGCAAAAAAATTGTAAAATATTTAGAAAATATTTAAGATTCATGGGCAGGCATCGCTTGCAGGCCAGTGTAACAGTGTATGACACGATATGTTCGGACAATGCCCGGATGTATGTGGACGATGCACGGCTGTGCGCGTCACTCGCCCTGCGTGATGCCTCACTCCCTCCCACAACTCACAGAGTAAACCTGTGTATCAGTGTACTGTACAGTGCATTACCGCATGTATTTTGTACTTCAAGAGCTAATTTTAATTTAAAAGCATGTCTTGTAAATGCCCCTGCATGTCTCCTACAGGAAATGACTCCTGGGTAGGCCAGGCTAAGCTAGGCTAAGTAGTGGTTCGACACACGATATTTTCCACTTTCGATGCGGATATCAGAACGCATCTCCATCGTAACCTGAGGACTAGCTGTATTTTGAACAAAATCTGAATGGAGAAAAATTATGACTGAAAAGACAAATGTACATATGTGCCTATATAAAACTAAATCATTTTTAAAAATGCTGCAAAAAGAGGTTTAATATTGCAAACAAAATGCACTACAAGTTCTCCATATCCTAAAAAAAATATGATAAATTCTTTAAATTTGGATGGAATTAATAAAGTATCAGAGGAAAATGACCGAATGAAGCTTAATGAGCTTGCAGCAGCAACTGAGGCATCATTTCAACCAGAATTAGAGCTCCAAAGTTGGCTAAAATGTCCGCTTTATGCAGCCTCTTTCTCAGGCAATGTAAACTGATGTTGTTTGAAAGTTACAAATGATCTCATTTTAACTGTTATGATGTAGTTGTGTTACTATATAACCCATAATGCTTGTTGGTCATTGTGTTCACCAGCTGTCATCAACGTCAGGCAAATGCAGGTGATTCCTGGTAATGCTCTATATAGTTCAACTTTATGAATCGTGCAGACTGGGACCTCTGGTGTTCATAAAGTGAACCCGCATTCGATGCATTAGATGCATAATTAAAAGGACGCAGATGTCCGTTTACAGATTTCCACAGTGTGCAATGTCACTGGCATCACAATGTATTGTTACTACCCAAGAGTGTAATGCATAACGATAAACATTTCGGAAAAGGGTTTCTTAAGGGTTCTTTGGTCTTCCTTCCAGAACCCTTTAGGGGTTTCCACACATATTTAAAAAGTTTAAGCTTAATGCCAGATGCAACCTGTTCCTTCCTAAAAGTGTAGTTTGTGATGTTAATAATAGTTATCCATGGGTATTAAATGAACAATAATAGATGACTCATAGGGATGGAACCATTTGTTGCTTTAAATATAGTTCTCTGTGGCTGAATTTAAAAACAGTCCTTAAAGCAATCGGAGGCAGCTGTAAAATATATATGACAGTCTGAAGGAAATGGCTTGTGCTTCACTGCACGCATTCTGTGTCATCCTTAACCTAAAAGCAGTACACTTCTCAGTATTAAATGCAGGTTCTCTGTGTATAGAATGAGCCGAGCATCATTCATCTTCAGCGAACGTGTGATGTTTCACTGGTAAGAGCAACTGCAAAAATATCCCTAGGCAGAAATTCTCTTACACTGGTGTGAAACGTCCACGGCATTAGAGACATTTTGGCAGAAAGCTAGACTACTATTAAAAAGTCCGAAGTCAGGGCAATAAACCTAAGATCATTCATATACAGTATATGTATATACATATATACCGGTATGTATATATTATACCACAGTGTTAATATATTTTCAATTCTGACTTTCACGTAGTTCTGCTCTGCAAGCTAAATTACAGGTTTATGCTAATATCCTCATTACCATAACAACAGCAGACAATTGTATAGAGACCAATTTACATAAACAGACTTAAGAATGTGTGTAACTGTTCATACGGTTTACATAAGTTTTTTCTTAAGGGAGTTAATTTAGTTAGGGGTTTTTTTTGGAAAGCTTCTCTAAGGACAGGTGCAAAAGTCGGACATAGAGCTGTCCCTTTAAAGTTTCCGGCACAGGAAAATCTTCAAGATGGTTTTGGCTTTGTAGTTTCCTGTTTCTCAGTAACGTGACAAGCATGACATGCATTTTTTTTGTTGGTCTTATTAGCTTCAAGAGGAAAGGGAAAAAAACATGTATTGCCCTCTTTTAACAGTTAACTCTTCATGTTAGTCCATGGTTGATCATGTTCCCATAACAGCACAGCTCGTTTAATTTCTGGTAGTAATATAGTCTTTATGCTAATAGGGATTGTAATTGCAAACCATTTATACTCATATAGCAGTATGTGTGTTGGTCGCCAAATACCTAAACAAGCACGCTAGGTGTGTGAGTTTATACAGATTACCCTTTCAAGCACACAGACTGAATGAAGGACAGCATCTTTCCTCCCCCCTGAATACCTCACATTCTCTCAGGCAGATAATGACACATGCGCGCGCGCACACACACACACACACACACACACACACACACACACACACACACAAAGCTGGAACTAGTGGCTATTGTCCTCTGGCTCAGCATGTTTGCAGGCCAAAGGTGCACGCGCACACACACACACACACACACACACACACACACACACACACACACACACACACACACACCGTTTCACTGTGTCCTCACTGGCTGGCAGTCCCCATTCACCTCACTGAGCATGCTGTACAGATGTGGCAGTGTTAAATAGCATGCCTTATAAATGAAGCTTGTAAACAGCCACACTGCTACAAACAACCCATGGACTGTAAATCTGCCATCTTTATAGCTCTTATCTCATCATTTCCTCGAGTAGTCTGGATTCATAATAAGTGGACACTTTCCCAAGCCTTTTTTTTTGCAGGATGAAGTATGGTTTCTCACTCATCATCATACCGGAAACAGTGCAAAATGAAGCCTGACGACACGTGAAATGAAATGAATCTAATACCTGCAATATTTTGCGAGTAAAGTGTTTCAATAAACCCTAAGTACTATACGAAACATAAAGCATCTAAAAATCATATTATCGCTCTCTTTTAACCTCATACAGTCCCCACTTATTATTTAGTTATTCGTCTCAAAGTGGATTATTCAGCAAGGACTATGAATTATTCAGCATCTGCAGTCAAACTAGTAGACAAAAAAAAAAAAAAAGGTATGTAGTATTGAGAATGAGGACGTCTTGACACGCTGAGGGGTTCTGGGACTTTACAAAAGGAGATCAAAATGACCCATTACATGTCTTTGCAAGAAAGTATTGACAAAAGGTGTTAAACATGATTTTAAAGTGTGATGAAATGTTCACACTGTCTGAAGCTCTTATTACACTCAGACATGTGTGCACACACACTCGCACTCACACTCACATTCACGCTCTCTCTCTGTCTCTCTCTCACACACACACACACACACACACACACACACACACACACACACACAATTCTAATAAGATTAAGCTAATAGTCAGAATGAAAAGAACATTTTAGACTAAACATTACAGCTGCGCTAAATGCTGTAATAAAAAAAAATCTATTGCAAAGTCCTCTTTATGAAACCAGTCGTGAGTCTGAAATGTCAAAGCAAAACATATTAGAGGTCACCTGCTTTCACCACATCAGCATCAGCGCAAGAAGCCCCTTTATTGCTACAACGGCGCCCTCTACTGAGTTGTCTGTGGCATGACCTGCTATTCCTCAGCAGTCAATTTTCAAGATATTGCATGGGCAGTTGTAGAGAAACCCCTGCTGCTCCCCCTAGCTGCTAGAAAACGGGGGTATTATGTCACAGGCATTTATACTGACTGCCATTTCTAACAGCGCCCGAGCAACTGTTTTCTATAAATAACTGCTGAGAACACCAGCCACTGCATTTCAGCTCGCTCAATCGCTCGCTCCCTGTTTATCTCTTCCTCTTTGGCCTGGTTTGTTCTCTCTGAGCTCATGGTCACACCTGCTAATTATGTGGCTTAAAGGACGTGTCTGCGCTGCCCCCTGTGCTATTGAGGCTCTCGAGCACATGTCCCACTGCTGGATTGTTTCAAGAGTGACACCATGCTCCATCAGTGATAAATGGGATATGACAAAGTATCAGCGTAACTGTAATATGAGCTGGCAACACACACACACACACACACACACACACACACACACACAGCTCCAGAGAGGTGTATGGCAGACAGCTGAAAGTTCACACTTGGATGACAGCACCATCTGTAACTGGCTTGTCTTTCATGTCGCATATCGCATATACTGCTCTGCTGATAGGTATGTGTATGCGCTTGTGTGTGTGTGAGTGCAGGAGTGTGTGTGTGTGTGTGTGAAATTCTCCCTCTGACTGCTACCAAATGGAGGTAAACCCTACAAAACCTTACACCAACTGCGAGGCCATCTTTGTGACTAATGCCTCAGCAGAATTTCCAAAGCCCATCTGATGAAAACATCTGCTTCAAGAAAAGTTTGTGCCTGAAACTGGCGATGGCTTCCACCACTGACCTGCTCACATACAGCGTGCTTGAAAAAAAAAACCTGGAGCAGACAGTGTTGGGTATCTAGCGAAACTGCTGGCAAAGCACAGATGTCACAGATATTTGTTGTGCAGATGTATCAAGGGATGAATTCCTTCAAAACAAATAAGATTAATTTCGCTTACAATAGCTAAATTCTAAAAGAGGCAGAATTCCCCGACCCTGTGCTGTGGTTCTGTTAGTTGTCAAACCAGAATTAATTCTAGGTCTGCACACCCCTACAACGCACAATAAGACAAAACCCTGGACTCACATTCATGGAATTGGTCCTTCCCAGGTTCCTATTGTGGTTCTCCTGCTGCTCCCTGAACTGCAGTCCAGCCAGGTGCCTCTCGAGCGCCGCCCAGTCCATGGTGGGAAGCTGACTCTCCTCCACCACACTGTCCTCTCTGTAAGCCCCGAGGCGATAACACCCTTCAAACCCCATACCTCCAACTCCCAGTCCCCCACCACCGCCGCCGCCGCCACCGCCACCACCACCACCACCTCCGCCTGTACCAGGGCTCTTGGGAATGGCCTTGGCCTGGGGTTTCCTAGGCAGGATCGGGTTTCCGTTCTGCTTGATTTCCTCGGATGCAGTGGCTGGTGAACTTTTGACTTCCTGGAGCTCCTCAGCCAGGCTGCGGCTGTTTACTTCCTTCTGCAAGGTTCTGTTCTGGCCGTTCTGGTTGTCAGCATCGTATTCGCTTTCCCAGTCCTCGAGGACGTGCTTCTTGTACTGCTGAAATTCCTCGTCCTCCTCATCATAGTCATCCAGGGCGGCCAGCTCCAGACTCGGTGAGGACTTGTATTCCGAGCATGGGGTCACCTTGTTGGAGTTCGAGCTGGACTCAGAGCCCGATCGGCTTGACATGTCGCTCGCCAAGTCCATACCGTCCTCCCGGTAATCCTGCCAAAGACAGAAGAAGTAAATAGAGTAAATTATAAGAGTATATCTTCCATATTTCATACCAGCTATTGTTCAAAGCATGAAGGACGGGATGCACACCAAAATCAATCACATGGTTGTTGTTAAAGAGTTAACAATCCCACTTTATTTAATTATAGCTACTATACCTCTATCAAAGCTCTGAGCAAAATAATAGACGACAAAGCGTGTGGATCAGACTGAAAAATATCATAATTCTGATTTGATCTCAAGCGAGCATTTCGGTTTGGCATGGGAGCGGCGAACACTGGTAGCGTTACGGTAGTGATACAGGAGCAGAGCGCTGTTTCGAGCTGAACTCGATTCAACTTTCTGAGCATAACACAAGCATATTGTCAGTTCAGTGTATCCTAGGAACATTTCTGGTGTTTTGACCAATGAAAGTAGTATGATTCTTATAGGGGCGGGAAGCCAGATGTCCTCTGAGTTTTTCATATAAGCAGTGTCTCATGGACTGAAACAAAATGAGCTTTTCTCTTTTGTTTTGTTGTTTTTTACTTTCCTCACCCTCCAGACTCAAAGCTACTAAGAGCAAAACTCTTTTATTGGTATCCATTTTTCCAAGTCATTCTTTCATTGTTAGTGCCCTGTTTCACTTAAGAACGAGATTTGAGTTTGACAGCCCTTCAGTAGCCCTGAACTTCGTTTGAGTCGTAGAATTATAATGCTCTGAGCATTGCATTACACTCTGCTGCTGCTGCTAACTAAGCCGCAGCGAGGTGTGCAGACAAGTGATGACAACCAAATACAGTCGACCCTCTCATTAACGGACTAATTGTGGGGAGAGCTTGTCCGTTGACATGAATAGTCCGATGATGTGAAGGGTGTGTGTGTGTATGTGTGTGTGTGTGTGTGGGGGTGTTAAAATAGTGGAAATACAAGCAAAAACACCATTAAGGTCCATAAAAGTGCTCCCCAAGTATTGTACACATGACAAGCAGCATAACGACCAACATAAATACATTACATACAATACATTAGATCCTAATGTAAATAAATATGTAAATACAATTGTAAATGTCATTTCCCTTATGTGTGTTCACACCATACTCCTCAGAAACAGGAGACAGAAGCAGGAGACTTCTTAATGAGCTCTAATTTCTGGCCAATACTAAGATTGAGACGCTTTCTTTTACCACTAGACTTATCTTTTGGTGGCATAATGATGACACTGGGCAAAAAAAAACAGTGAAAAACACTAAATAATCGCCGAACAAAACAGTATAGCTTCACAACGATCACGCTTGTAAACAACTAGTAGCACGCACGCCACCGCCACCTAGCGGCCAATTGCTGAACTATAGGACTCAGATTGCTACATCCGGGATTTTTAAACTTTCATACCAGACATTCTAGCTAATGGATTATGTATTCAGACCAGCGGATTTTGTCCGTTGCATCCGATATCCGTTAACACGGTGTCCGCAGATGAGAGGATCGACTGTACTGTATATTCTTCCCAAAATCATTCATCTTTGATCAACTCAATAAAAAGCATTCTGTTCCTTCATTTGAAGTATTTGATGTCCACTCTGGATATATTTACCTAATACTCAACTAAATACCGCACACAACCTCCAATCACATAACAGATAAGACATGTGAAAATCAGGGAAAACGCACAAGAAGTATTTTGGAAGGCAGGAGGAAACCCAGTAGAGAAGGATGGCATTTTGGAAAGTGTGCACACGCACTCAGATTAGTGACCTCAGTGCTGCAGTACAAACACAATGAGAAGCTTCCTGCCACAGAGAGCCTTCCTTCCTCTATGTGCTCTTAGCAAGATGACGTGCACTGGCCTCTGTGACTCCATTCTCTCTGTTTTGCGTCTGAGCTGATGTCTCCATGGACAGATAGACCATGTGCATCTGCACAGTTCTTAATAAATAACTCCTAATGGATGACACACGGACTCTGGCATCCTCTTCTATTGTGTCGGCCAAATAACATTCATTCTGCCTGTTCAATTAGACTGCAATTCAACCAATTAGGGATTGAAATTCAGGAAATCTTCTCAGTCAGTTAGTGTTAAGACCTCCATACAGATCACAAATATAATACAAATTGCAAATAGGATTACTTCTTTGGAATTATCAGAAGGTTGTCGTTCGACCCAAGCCAGCTGCTTATGGGGTTTATTTATAAGCTGCCATTACTGGGCGTTTTCGTAGAGACAGCCTTTTCACCGGTGGCAGTTTACTTATTTTCTGAGTTCAAAATTGCAGTGTGCAAGGCATGTGATTACATGTTTAAGTACAACCGAGTGTGAAAATAGACACAGTACTACACAAAGAACCTAACCGTTTCAACAGCACGCTAAAACAGGAACTGTTTTTTAGAGAGAAGAGTAGGCTAGGCCCTGAGCATCCTCCCTCAGAGCTCCTCAGGGTGTCTCATGTGTGCAGGGTTTAGTCCGTTCAAATCGAACCCTGGTGCGTTTTCAATCTCTGTGCAATTCTTTTGGGCAGGTGAGAACAAAGCAGCTAAACACAGCAGCAAAACAACATGTCTAAGAACGGTGGTCCAGTTCCGAGTGA
Source organism: Chrysichthys cranchii (assembly GCA_030068335.1). Taxonomy (NCBI): domain Eukaryota; kingdom Metazoa; phylum Chordata; class Actinopteri; order Siluriformes; family Claroteidae; genus Chrysichthys; species Chrysichthys cranchii. The sequence goes on from JAQMCW010000018.1 coordinate 5,155,179, forward strand.
ACTCTAGCGCGGTTCCATTGCAATGAAAAAAGCGATCTGCCCTTGAATCTACCCGACTACAGGAAGTGAACCAATCATGCTGTGTAATTTGGGTTGCATACAGAATTGTTTTTGTAGATAAGAATTGCTAAACTGACCTGCGAAGTTCAAACTGGGCAAGGACAGAGCTTGCAGAAATGTGATGGGTTATAGATATTTGGCTTGACTAAAAAAAGAGAAAATAAATACAGAACGTGACTCACAAAATGTTACTAATTTATCTTTAACTGGAGCCATGATTTTGGCTCATTTGTAAAAGGCTGGGCTTTTTTCCCCGTCTCAGTATTTCTGACCAATGAAAGAAAGGCATTTACGAGCATGGTTTCTACCCTACATGCCCTTTTTGTATGCTAATATAACAAACAGACCTATCAACCTCGCCCTGATTTTGACTCGACAAATAGGTGTTATAGTTGTCAAAGGGCGTTAGTAAAAAAAAAAAAACCTACCCTCAAATATTTCAAAATGCATTAGAAACTCGTCCACATGCATGTTATTTGTAATCTAAACCATATTTAGGTGCAAATGAGGACAGGTGTGGCAATGTCATCTGACAAGTTTGTCAGAATTTAACTAGTAGCTTACATAGTTCATGGCAATACTCAGTCAAAGGGCTACATTCATCTTATTGATTTATAAAACCCATTATTTACCTTTTCCCATCAGAACAAAATCTCATTTTCTTTGGCCGTAATAGTCGCACTTTTCTGATCAATGTGTATACATGCAGGATTGAGCTATAAGTCAAATTATTACCATGTTATTAGGCTCCAAGTATAATAGCTACTTATTAAGAAAACAAAACAGCGCTCCAACCTTGACTCACCTTGACACCATGATGTAGTTTGTTGTTCATTACACTGTGATTGATTACAAAGCTAATGAGAACGGCTGTCAAGTTTACACGCTTCCACCAAACTTGCCGTGACCTCCGTGGCTTTACTGCTTTGTATTACCAACAAATAAACCCATTGCCAAGAACGTCCCAAACATATTGACCACCGAAGACTTAAGAGTCTTCCCTACAAGCAGGACCTGGAAGTGACTGGGGACTAATGAAAGAAAATTACACAGTGTATCCTGTTTTAATTCTTTCATTTTATATCACAAAGTCTACTTTTCTTTCTCGAATAAGAGCGCCATCTGACCAGAGATTGCACTCTGTATGCCTTGGGTCAGCAAATGTTGAATCCACCATCTGCAGCACTAATACAATTTGCCACTCAGGCATAAGGAATGTCGGAAACCCATAGACTGCACACTGGTCCATTAAAATCTTTAATAGAAATAATTACCAAACTGGCATGAGTACAGAGTTAATATTAGTCAGACTTTGGGTGAAAAGTAGCCAAGCAGCGAGTCGCTTAATAACTCTATAATTGGGTGTTGGTGCATGTATAGCGTGAAACAATCCTGACTCCATACTTGAGCTGTCAATCATGTTTGCTCATTAGAATATTAAGCCACACCCATGGGGACAGATTTCCAAACAGTCTCATCAACAAATTTGAATATATGATCTTATTTAAACATTACTTTTTGTTTAGCACAAAAATAAGTAAATCCATTTTTTATTTAACAAAGGAATCAGCATTTCAGATTAGCCAAATCATCAGACAAGAGTTAAATAATAAGTATACACCTGGTATCAGTGCATATTTTGATAAAGTTATTATATGATGATAATAACACAATGGTAAAATCACTAGCATTAGTCACCTATTATTTAAAAAATGTCTTGTTACCAAAACAAAATGTTTTGATCCAAAATAATAATAGTAAAAATGAGAATCCTTATTTCATACACACATCCTGCTCTTAATGATAATATTAATTTCATAATAAAGAAGGTGTTTACCTGTAATTTGTCAGGATGGGGAAAAAAAAAATAAAAAAAATCGACCTGTAATCCACAGCTAATAACCAGGCTAACATGCTAACACAGCCTTAACAGCGCCTAGCAGCACGTCATTTGGAACAACAGTGGTGGTTGGATCCCTAATAAACCGTCCAAATGACAAAAAAACCAACCAAAAAAAACCACTGATATAAATAAGTGTGATTTGCAACACAAGCATAATATGAAATGATAGGCATTTTTCTATTATCACACAATATATCGTCTTATGGCACAGCCCTACATAATAGAAAAGTTTCCTGGTGTGTTCCATGATTTGACTATGAAAAGTTTGCATGCTGTGTACATAATACACTTTAGCAATTTAATTAATGAATTTCTCGCACTAAAAGGCTATGCTAATCTTTTGCGTGCTTAATTTCAGGTTGACGGTGTGTTCTTAATTTTGGGGTGAGCTTTTTTTACACTTCACTGTCTGGAACTTGAATTCAACACAGTTAGAGTTAATCTTACACTGTAGGTGTTAATTAGACAGCGTGAACATCAGGTCTGTGTACAGTTATTTTGGCAAGCATGGGAACAAGTAACAAAACCAATTTACCCTATCCTCGACTCGACCACACTCTTTTATGGCATGACAATCTTGTAACACTACTGTAACCTTATTTCATGAAGTGAATATAACTCTTACAAGCAATACAGAAAAAAAAAATCAGTGTTCAAATTTTAAACCAATCCAGTCTTACTAGATCAGTGGATCATGCAAGATGCTAAATGGCTGCTTTTATCTTTTTTTAGACTCAGTGTAAGCCATCATAACTTCCTAGACAAGCAATCCTAATCTGAAGGGCTTGCTGTATAAACCCCTAAATTGGAGGTTTCAGAAACAGGTTCATGCTGAACATATTTTATATTTCAGAAATAGGGTACAACTACAGCTGTATGATTTTAGCAGCATGAGTTTAGGAATCACACTGAGTTAAAAAGAAACAGCACAGTAGGCCATTATACACACTGCGTTCCAGAGGTATCCATTAAATTTAAGCACGTAGCTGAATGGCTGATCCAATGAGATGAGATGGAGTGTAGCTGTATTGTGCTTTTTATTTAACTTTTTATTTTATAATAAAAATATAACTGTAATATAACTACAGTTCTATTTTCATCTAAATTTAGTATTTTAGCTTTTAGATGAAAAAAGATTATACAATATTAAATTATCAGTGCGGGACTAACTTGCTGTAAAGTGAATAATGGGCGGGGCTAACCTGCTTCAAAATGAATGGGCATGGTTACCTGCTGTAAAGTGAATAAATGGGGATAACCTGTTCTAAAGTGAATAGGCAGGGCTAATCTGCTACAAAAATATACGGGTGTAGCTAATCTGCTGTAAAGTGAATGGGCAGGTCTAACCTGCTGTAAAGTGAATAAATAGGGCTAACCTGCTGTAAAATAAATGGGTGGGGCTAACTTGCTGTAAAATAAATGGGTGTGGCTGACCTGCTGTAAGTGAATGTGTGGGCCTAACCTGCTGTAAAATAAATGAGTAGGGCTAACCTGCTGTAAAGTGAATTGGCAGGTCGAACCTGCTGTTAAGTGAAAAGACAGGGCTAACTTGCTGTAAAATAAATGGGTCGGGCAAACCTGCTCTAAAGTGAATGGGCGGGGCTAATCTGCTGCAAAAATAAATGGGCGTGGCTAATCTGCTGTAAAGTGAATAAATAGGGCTAACCTGCTATAAAATAAATGGGTGTGGCTGACCTGCTGTAAGTGAATGGGTGGGCCTAACCTGCTGTAAAATAAATGGCTGAGGGTAACCTGCTCTAAAGTGAATGGACGGGGCTAACCTGCTTCATAATGAATGGGTTGGGCTAACCTGCTATAAAATAAATGGATAGGGCTAACCTGCTGTAAAGTGAAAAGACAGAGCTACTCTGCTGTAAGTGAATGGGTGGGGCTAACCTGCTGTAAAGTGAATGGGTGGGGCTAACCTGCTGTAAAATAAATGGATGGGGCTAACCTGCTGTAAAATAAATGGATGGGGCTAACCTGCTGTAAAGTGAATGGGCAGGGCTAACCTGCTGTAAAATAAATGGATGGGGCTAACCTGCTGTAAAATAAATGGATGGGGCTAACCTGCTGTAAAGTGAATGGGCAGGGCTAACCTGCTGTAAAATAAATGGATGGGGCTAACCTGCTGTAAAATAAATGGATGGGGCTAATCTGCTGTAAAGTGAATGGGCAGGTCTAAACTGTTGTATGTGAATGGGTGGGGCTAACCTGCTCTAAAGTGAATGGACGGGGCTGACCTGCTGTAAGTGAATGGGTGTGGCTAACCTGCTGTAAAATAAATGGATGGGGCTAACCTGCTTTAAAATAAATGGGCAGGGCTAACCTGCTGTAAAGTGAATAGACAGGGCTAACTTGCTGTAAAATAAATGGGCGGGGCTAACCAGCTGTAAAGTGAATTGGCAGGTCGAACCTGTTGTAAAGTGTATAGACAGGGCTAACTTGCTGTTAAATAAATGGGTGGAGCTAACCTGCTCTAAAGTGAATGGGCGGGGCTAAAGTTTTGTAAAATGCTCTCCCGTCACTTTACAGCAGGTTAGCCCTTTTTGCTGTTTACAGCCAAATCCCATAACAAACTTTCCAGAAAAAAACAACAGCACAGTAACACACTAACAGAGAAATCCCCAACGTAACTCCAAACCTCTCAGCATGAACCGCATGAGTAGGACATGAATCATAACAACTTATGGAAATCATGTGTTTGAGTTAATAGCAACAACAAGAAGATATTTTAGGTTAAATACACACTGTGTAAATGACTTCACTAATAATTTGATCACTGACTCACTAACACACATGACCAGGACACATGGCCACATGCCTGCTACCACACTTCTCACTAATCTATTACACCTGTACAGTTCATGCACACTTAATGAACTGTACACACGTCCACACTGGAATTTAAGAGTAATACATCTGGAAAGTCCACTAGGTCTAGTTAGCTGGGACAACCATCTTTGAACAGAAGGGCAGTCAGTGTAATCAGCAATCAACCCTGCCTTTTGGACATGCTCTCCCTTGCTGTGAGTCACATCTCTAGACTCCTGTGTCATGTCGCGTTTCTGTGAGTATGAATCACATAGTGGGGAGTTTTCTCATCATTCGGTAAAACTAATGACACCCCTAGCACGAGCACTGCAATTACTTTATGACTGAACAAGTCCAGCCAACAAAACACTTTCCTCAGAGAAAAAACATTGTCTTGTTCTTTGCTTAGTAGTTTATGCATTATGCATGCTGTTGCATTGATTTATCTAACGTTGCAGTGTTTAGTTGATATATAGTCACCTAAATATAGTAGTTATGTTACCAAGGAACCCACCTCGGAACAGGAGTATAAATATAAATGACATGTGCAAGGATCAAAATGAGGCAATCCTCGGGTAATTAAAGCAACCTAGCACGTGTTCTGCTGTACATTGATCTAGCAGTGGGTTACAGAAATAACTCCATATTAATGGCTTCCTTTTCACCCTGATTTATTAGTGTGTGTGTGTGTGACCGTGCATGGCATTCATTATGGCTGTGCATTGCACTGCCTCTATAATATAAATCTATACCATACTTGTTCGTGTTCACTGAGAAATGTTCCAAGAGGCTCGAGCTTCGAGGTGCAGAAAGCTGGAGAGAGAGGGAGAAAAACACCCCGCGGGAATCCTCGTTAAATGCGGGCTCGCGCTGCCTCTTAAACGGGCAACGGCGTCTTGGGCGCGTGATCTGGTGAGATAAGAACACAACACCGGCTCTCGCGCTGCGCCTAAAGGCTTTGTGCAGTATTCATTACCATATGCAGTGTTATCTCGCGCACCAAGTTTCTCCGTGTTATATATGATGAGTGTGTGATTTATTTAAAGCGGGTTACAAAAAGCAAAAAAAAAAAAAAAAAAAAAAAAAGGCTATGTAGCAACTTGGGCGGGGATCCGGTGGGACCCACTCTCGGTTTGTCGATTCGGATTAAGCAGGCAGGCAGTGCGCTCATTTAGCGCCACACACACGCACACACGCACAATACACGCACATGCGCGCGCGCGGCCAGGCTCGCTCGCGGCCGAACAGCTGATCGAGACTCATTCAAAGCCAGCCGTGTATCATGTGTATAAAACTGCGCGTGAGACGCACACTGCACTCGAATGACACAAATATCAGTGAGCACGCATGCACACACACGGGCGCGCGCGCGCGCGCACTTAAATCAATTCCCTTCCGAAATGTCATGCAAGCAATGTGCGATATTGTAGACATGCACTGATGAAGGGCTTTGCTGAAATTAGGAAGCGCGCGCGCGCACACACACACACACACACACACACACGCACACTCCCAAATGATGTCATGTTCCATAAAAAGTCCTGCGAGAACCCAGACATCCCGGAGACGGCGAAAAAAGAAACTTCCACACACCCAGACAGCGCGAGGGCAATAAAAAGCTCGTGCGTCTTAAGTGTCTTCAGTGTGAGAGCCATGGCTGTGACGTGGTGTCAGTGCAGTAGTGGGTGTTAGTGCGGGTGGACAGAGGACGCCTGTGTCTGTGTCTGTGTGGAAGACACGGACTCAGCTGTTTAACCTACAGAGCGCTCAGTACAGCCGCCTCGCTGTCATGTCTCCCTCCCAAAGAGTCCACCCTGACCCCGAGGCAGGGCTAGCTCTCACATCCACGAAGCCGCGCTACTTACTGTCATCTTCCCCGCCTCACTTTCCCTCAAGACATTGTCTGTGAGCCCGGCGCCGTGGGTGTTGCTCAGATACTGCTCAAAGTTAAAGAGACGACAGGAGAAGGACAAGGACGCTCCGGAGGAGGAGGAGGAGAACGAGGATGGGAGGAGAAGGAGGCTCCGGAGACTGCTAGCCCGCGAGAGAAGGACGAGGAGCCGGCATGAAGAAGCGGTGAGTGTGCGCGGTGTAATTCATTGCTCGGTGAGGTGGAGCAGGAGGAGAGGCAAAAAATAGCCGAGATGGAAACGCTCCAGCTTTCAATGAGCCACGGCTCGCTCTCTCTCCCTCCCTCCCTCTGTTCCTCCCTCCCTCTCTCCCTCTGTTTCTCTCTTTCACTCTGTTTCCTTCACTCTATCTTTCTGTCCCTCCCTCTATGTTTCTCTCCGTCTCTCTCTCTCCCTCCCTCTGTCTCTCTCTCTCTTTCTCTCTGTTTCCTTCTCTCTCTCTCTCTCCCTCCCTCCCTCCCTCCCTCTTTCTGTTTCCTTCTCTCTCTCTCTCATCCTCCCTCCCTTTTTCTCTGTTTCCTTCTCTCTCTCTCTCATCCTCCCTCCCTTTTTCTCTGTTTCCTTCT
>JAQMCW010000018.1:5163546-5186950 GCA_030068335.1 Chrysichthys cranchii
CCGCCCGGTGTCTCTCCCTCTCTCCCTCCCGCGCTGTTTCATTCTCTCTCTCTCTCTCTCTCTCCCTCCTCCATCTCTCTCTCCCTCCATCTCTCTCTCTCTCCCACTTTCTCTCTCTCGCTCCCTCTTTCTCTCTGTTTCCTTCTCTCTCTCTTTCCCTCCCTCCCTCTACGTTTCTCTCCCTCTTTCTCTCTAGTGGCATGTCCACCTAATTATGCATTCATGTAAAACAGAAGAATATCTGCAAATCTGTGTTCAGTGGTGCAAAATCAATGACACTCTATTTCTTACATAGTTATGAAATATTTTATACTTCATAAAATATATATTAAAATAATAATAATAATAATAATAATAATAATAATAATAATAACTACACTTCTGTCTGTAAGTCTAGTCTACAGGAGTAGTAGACGTCTCAGAGATGGGTGGCAGCTGCCACCCTGTGAAACCCATGCGGCGACACCCCTGTCTGCTGTGAACAGAACATCTGGTATTGGGAGTTTTTAACAGTTAACGTACTATTCAGATGATATAAGTTTTCTGGACCTACAGTGTGTGTGTGTGTGTGTTAAATAATATTGCTGTAGGAGGTCTGATCGATTGAGAAGGGACAGGTGATCTGTGTGTGAATCACAGTGATGTATTACAGGTTTGTCTTCACCATGAACGCATGGTTGTCACATGAAACATTCCATGCCTACTACATGCACATCATTTTAATACAAGCTGATTGCGTTGACCTTTATTTTTTAAGTGCTTGTGTAGGTGGAGGGCTTGTGGCCACACCAACTTGCACTAGATCATTAGAAGGCAAGGTCACATGACCAAAACATACAGCATATGAGGCCTGTGTTACAAATCCAAAACCCCCACAAGAGGGAAATCCAGAAGCATCTGCCAGGATTCACGTGTAATATATTTAGCATGGGAAAGTAAGTGAAAATGTAACCCTTTTTTGACAGATCCAGACTTATGTTCTTCTCTCTCATAACTACATGCCTTCGGGCTAGTTTCAACCTAGTTACCAAATAACATGCTTTACGATGAATGAGCAAACACTAAGTTGACCAAGACACGGCAAGAATTTCTGACACTGTGATTGCCTAATCTGACCATCGGGAAAGACCAAAATTTTGTGTAGTTTGATCCTGGCATTAAGGGGTTAAAATACATGAGTGGTAATCAAAACACCTGATCCAACTAGTTATCAGGCTCTTCACAAGCTGGATCAGAGCTGTTAGGGATGGGGGGAAAAGCACAAGGCAGGAGCTTCCCTGTTGAGAGACGTTGTCTTTTACAGTTACATTCCATTCACGGTCCTTTCTGAATTATCCACAAAAATGAAGCCAGACCATTGAGGGTGTCACCCCAGTGACTATCTCTCTCTCTTGCTCTATCTCTCTCAGTCAGATCTCTCAGTCAAGACTCTCCCTTGTGCCTCGCTTTCACTCCTTACCAGTTTTTCTCCCTCTCAATTCAATTCAATTCACTAGGTTTAATTCAGTTCAATTAGATTTACTGACATGACTATATCAAGCGCAATATTACCCGTGCACAGAAGAGTGAAGGTCTAAAGTCTATTTGTAGCTGAACCTGCTATCTAAAGTAATTTTAGTGGCCTTCTGTGCTGCAAAGGGCTACATGTCAGAAAAAAGTCCTCAGCACTCTGCACTTACTGACCTCGTGGGTGGTGAGCAACGCAAAACCACTAAAAGGTTGAGAGGGTGGAATGGCGTAAAAAAAAAAAAGGCCTGAGTGTTCAGCGCAAGGTGTTTCCTAGCAATGACAGATTTCATGTCTCAATGTGGACTAGAGTGCCTTATACAGATCACACCTTCAAGAGCTGTATTGCTGTACTATAATCAGTACTATATCCTACTATTCTTTGTCATGCACTGCCATTACCATGTCATTTTTCCTGCACATTTCACCAACGATCCACCATTTTTTTTTATAGCAGCACCAGATCTACAGCATGCACTTCCAGTAAAAACGGCTCTTTCGGACAAGCACTCTGCAGGGAACAGCTGGTAACATTTCAATCATTTAAAACAAATATAAATACTTAAATGCATTTACTTTACTGCAGTTATGTTCACACTGATGGGCAGGAGAGCAGGACTCACTCTATACTCAGGAGCACTGGTCTACATCAATTATCAATCATCCAGATGTCGCTTACTAAAGAATTATTTTTTTTTTTTTGCAGTGTAGGTAGATCCATGAGTAAATAAACCAAAAACAAAGGCTTACACTATTATGATAAGTGCACATGACTCCAAAGAACCTCTGTGGAGATGGCTTTTGAGAGAAACAGACGAGTAAAGAACAGAGGCCAGAGGTTTAGTAAGCCCGGGATTTTGAAAGCTTCAATACAAAGATTCTGCATTGTGTTTTTGTGTGCGTACAATCCGCCATAAAGAATGGTGCGCATGGTATGTTTTCAAACATATAACAGTAAATAATATGAACAATAAAGAATATCTCTGGCTATTTTTGTAGCCAATCAGCTTTTTTTTAACCTAAAAAAATAGAAACTTAATTCAAAAAAGCAACTTGATAAAGCATTAGGCTTTATTAGAAAAATAACCTCAAGGGTTTCTACAGGCTCTACAGTCTTAAAAAGGCAATCCTCAATAGTTATTTTCATAGCTATGTCTGTCTAAAGTGCTTGTCGAACGCTAATATGGAAACCTTACACTACGAGGTTTTTACATAGAATCTGTTCCCCCCTGTGGGACAAACAGAAATGAAAGAATGGTCTCGGGTGGCTAGATGGAACCTTCTTTCTGTGGTGGTGTTTGGTGGTTATAGCTGAACTACTTATCACGTTTAAAAAAAAAAAAAACCTGTAAAGAAATCACATCTAGGTGAGATAAAGGTGTGGGAGGATGGTTAAACTGAAAAAAGGAAGAAAATGTACATTTATAAGGAGCTGCACGACCAGCCCTGTGTACTGTCTCTACTGTATATCTGGTAAAATATAATACTGTATGTGAAGAACTCTCCCTGTAACTCTTTGGTTTGTTGCCTTACTGTGTTCACCTGTTCTGTGTTTAGTCCTTCAATAGGTTCTCTGTTTATACCCTGGTGTGTCTCTTTGCAAATTCTTATTGTGCATTTCTGGTGTTACATTTACTTCTGTCATGCTATTGTTTTGAGTGTTTTGGACTTTGACAATGATTTTCAGATTCTCCTTAATAAAGCAAACAGTGAATTCACTCATTTGTATCCTGCTTTCACTAACTGCAGTACACAAGTGGCACTTGGCAAGGAACCTAGTGCCAAAAAAAGTCCAATATTTATTGTCACCCAGTTGCCAGAGGATGAAAAATCATGAAAAGTATTTTTAGTAAAGGGATAAATAGTTGGTGCTGTGGTGAAGTCTTCAATACTGCTATGTTAATGATGGCAAATGAATGTTAGTGTTATTGAACTAATAATGGTTTTGTTATTAGTGACAGTTTTAAGTACACTCTTGGTGGGAAAAATGGGCCAAAATCAAACTTTAAAAGCCTTAAGCTGTTAATGATCTCAACAGCAAATAATTGGTCAGGAGATGAGCAAGAAATAAACAACTAGATAAAGTAACTTAGTATGAGATAGGGATGTTTAAACCTTGTGGATAAACTAGCAGATAGCTTTTTACAAAAAAGAGCTGCTCTACTCAATGTTAATGGCTCCAAACAGAAGATATTTCGGAATACGCAGATGTGTTAGTTTGAATTTTATTTCAAACATTTAAATTTCCAGCTTTCCCCCTGCAACAGGTCACTTTCAGCAAAGAGCACCGATGAGCAAATGGTGGCACAGGTCACAGGAGTGCAATTTTTTTTTTTTTTTTTGTTTTTTTTTTTTTTTTTTTTTTTTTTTAGTTCTTCCTAATTTTGTGCCCAGTGATATGGTGTTAAGACCATTAAAAGCTTAATGTTTTGTAATTTTGGCTTTAGCCTCATACTGTTTCCCAGGAGGATTTTCGGTCATAGATATTAAAGTTTGTTTGTTCTATTTGAATGAAGCTGTACACCGTTTGTTAGCTCTGGCATCGTTGCGAAGAAAACCGTCATCACGTTAAACCTGAGCTGGTATACCTCATCATTGATGTGTATAAACACACCAAAATAGGCAAAGAAGCTCATTGCAGTAAATTTGCTCAGGGATGTAGGGCTCCGTTGGGACTGGCCTTTCTGGGGCGAGATCTCGTTTAAGAATATACACTGCCATCAGGCAATTAGCTTGTCAACAGGAGACTAATAAATGCCAATTTTGGACTATTACACCATATATGCACAGACTACTGAGAAGCCCTCAGACAGAGTTGTGGTCATTACATGACACTCATTTAGTTCAGTATTATTTTTAAGAGCAAGAACAGCCCTCGTCAACTTGCGTTCAGCTCAGTAGCGTACATCATGTCTGAAGTGCAGCTGGCAGCAGAAAAGTTGGAGAGTATACTGAGGAGCTGATTTTCCATTTGACATAAATACAGTGTCACATAATGAACTACCCAGCTTTCCTTTTAGCACTGGATGTAAACTCAATTCGAACATACCTAGTCAAACGTCTGAAACGTTATGTTTTATTGTAGCCAAGTCCATGTCTTTGCTGTTTTGAAATGTTACCCAGAAATATGTTTCCTCAAACCTATTGAGTTATTACTCAGTTGCCAAAAAAGTCAAAAATCTACTCAAATATCAAATAAAAGACATGTTCAATTGCTACAGAAGCGGTCAAAAGGTGCTGATACATCTACTGCATCAAAAAGAAAGAAACGACTGCTGTTGTCAGACATTTAATGGCCAGAAGCTACGGAAAATCCATTGCCTCACACTGGGCACTGTCAACTCCAGTCAATTTTTGAATCTTCCTTTATCTTTTTCCACCACCTGAAGTGGGGTTGAGAGGAAGGAAGACGCTAAATGCCAATCATTAAGGTTCACCTGTCTCAACATAGCTCTTGGGGACCGCAATCATCGTGGATCCACCAGATCTGGCACCGCTACCAATCACTGTCCAAATGAAGCCTCGAGTAGCAGGTACTGATATCAGAGAGAGAGAGATGGTAAAGGAAGGGAAACATCTTTCTTAGCTCATTTTCATCACTGATATTGAGAATGAGAGTGGCTCAAGTCTAAAAATATTACTGAATATCATTACTTGAGTAATCCTTTACTATTTAGAATATGTCCAGGTATAATGCAAGGTATGCATAGTATGAATTAAATCTAGTCAATCTCTGTAAGAATCAAAGTCCACCGATGACCTGATTAGATCAAACTGAAAGCTAGCTGTTATTAACACGACGTCAGAAGATGTTAATCAGTCAGCTTGCTGATGATGATCAGGGGAAAAGAGTAGAGGGAAATCACTCAGGGTCTTTTTTTTTTTTTTTTTTTGCCTTTGGGAATCGAGATCTCTTCTGGCTCACAGCAGAAAGAAAATAAAAGTGCTAGTCATACATTTGGGAGAGGGAAGGCGAAAACAGGTCCTTAATAGATTCATGGAGTTTCAGTTCCCACTAACATCACACAGCTCAAGCATTTTAATTGTGTGGAAACTAGATAAGCATCTAAATTTGTTTGGCTTTGGTTAACACATTAACTGACGAAGGAGTTGGTCTATCCCAGTTTTGTACTGATAAGAAAGCTTGCTAGCAGAAATTCATTTAGTGTTATTTAAAAAAAAAAACCCAACAAAATAACAGCTAACAATGTTGCAACTATGTTTTCTGCAATGGAGATAGAAGAGATGACTACGTTTGAGGCAGTAAGTCATGTCTAGACCAAGAATTCATGAATCAGCCACAAAAAAAAAGGCCATAATAACTGGATACTAGTGCTCATTCGAATCATGGTGTATACCTTACAGGTACACATTAGCACTGAAAAAGTTGCTCAGAGAAGGGATTTCTTTCTTTGCTTTTACCACAGTACTATAATTTCTACTACTAATAACATATGGTATATAATGATAATAATTATTATGATATAACAGTAATTGTGGAGTGACAATGAAAAGTGTTAAATAAATCCAAACTCTTATATTTCATGGCTTTTAAAAGCATTCCTAATGTAGATGCACATGCTGTGAATTTTGTCAGCACATGATAGGTTTCCTCCAGGACGCCTCAAAACAGTTTCTAAACTGGCTTAGCTGCACAGTACTTCACTTCAACTATTTTGTGGGCAAATAACTCAATTTTAAATACAAACTATTAGTGTTGTTAAGTAAAAAAACAGGCAAAAAAGGGAAATTTTAAAGCAAAGGTCATACATATGGATTAAATTAATTATTTACATATTTATGTATTTGTCTTCAAAACTATTTCAACCATAAGCCATTATGAAAGAGTAAAATATATCTATTCAGTTTAGTGCATCCAAAATGTTCACTGTTAGTAGTCTTTAAGCGGTTAAGGGATTTCCCCAGGCTATTTTGCGAACAGACTAAAATTGTGTCCAAAGCTAGGAGACGCATTAATAGGCAAAGATCTGCATGAGAAAAGAAAAATATTAAAATTCAGAAATTCAGGTCTGTGCCTTTCACAGTTATAATGACAAAATCTAATACTTGTGTTGATGAAAACATTGAGTATGCACTTATCTCAATTTATGAGATAATACTTTTTTTCCCCCCATCACTTACACAACCTGGTCACAATATTAACACACATTCACAGCTCTGCAAATTCAACCTAGACTGTAGGAATGGACAATGTCACTGTTTTTGCACTGCGGTGATGTGAAACAGGAAGACTAGAAGGCATATCTTGTACAGATCCTAGCTCCCCTTAGTTTAGCTCCTGTGCTTCTTGCCTCCCGCTATCAGCGCTTCTGAGGCAGTAGAGAGATTTGGTAAAATTTACAGCGGCAACAAAATTGGATCACGTCCCTGACGTAGGAACTGCACCTGCTGTTTTTCCTGTCGCCTGTAAGAAGGCTTAAATGAGCGAATGGCACACCTTGCACTTTTGATTTAGGGGAAGCCAAATGGGCTCAGTTAAGAAGGGCTCGGCTCCAAGGGACCTAGTGGAGAAGACGACATCCAAGGCATTTCAAGTGACATCATCACAAGAGGACGGAAAGCAGCCCTGAGAGACTCCAGACGGTGCTGGGGAAAAAAAAAAAACCCGTCCAAACCAATTACTCCCCAACCCTGAACTGCCAGATGACTTTCACACGCTTACACTCTCAATCATCCTCTTTTACACTCTACCTGCAAATCTGACGGAGAGAGAGAAAGAGAGAAGACAGAAAATGAGTCAGAGTGATGAGATGTAGATTGTCACTTTTCAATAAGAGACTTGCTCAGCGCACAGAAACGGAGGGATTGCTGGGGGTAAAGACTGCATCAGATGACAGCAGTGGAGTCTGAATGATGTTCAGTGCTAGCGTTTAATAAGTTAGATGTAATGAAACTAGAGGTGGAAATGGGATGAAATATTCATGGTATGACAAATGCACAACCCAATATCATGCCATCTGCTTACGACTTCACATTTTCCGAGGGTGACGTTAAATGCCGTATAACACTGCAGCGGTAGGGTGAGTATGAAACTGTTTTGGTTATGGAAGATGCTAGAAAGTTTTCATTAATATAAATCGTCATTACAAATCATGGACCACGCTAATAGATTGGGATGTGGCACATTTTATCTCTTGTTGTTACAGATGGGTGACATTAAAGGGCTCGGACCATCTCGTTCAGTCCACTCTGAAACGACTCGACTGCGGGAATCTTCAGAAACCGAAGATACCGTGCATTTTTAGCTTTGTACATGCAAACTACTTAACTCAGCTGCGAGGTACAAACTGAAACAAAGGACAGAGCTGTAGAGCAAGTGTGAAGCCAGAACCTGCTTGCTGTGAGGTGAGAGTGCTAACCATATTTGGAGCAAAAAATCGTAAAAGAATAAACAATAAATAATACACAAAGTGTTTTAAACTCCATGTTCTTTCTTTTGCTTTTTGTGCTTTATTTTAAAATTATTTCTTTGTAAAAGCTTGTTTGTATTTTTGCACTTCAAACCAACCATAGGGTTCAGTTTCACTGATTCTGATTTGGATTAATAGGTGTGAAGACAGTTTAAGACAATTTCCAGACAAGTTCCTTTGTTACACTGGACTCATCCCACTCCTTTAGTTAGTTGAACACTGTCACTTTTATTGCCACTTTTATATATTCGCACAATCCCACGAGGACAGAAATGTGCAAGATAAACCACTTCCTTGAACACTGCAGATTTATATGAGACAAGGCCAAGACGAAGTGCAATTAGAGCGCTGGGTCTGTACTCACAGACTAAAGAAAGATGCATGGTGCAGCTAAGAACTTGCTGAGCTTAGGCCTCTTCTCCTATTCAACTTAAACGCTAGAGGAAGTGGGGTACAAAATGTATATTATTGTTGTATAAAGATGTAAGGTCCCAACCAACTATACAGCTACCCGAAAAAAACACCAAAATTTTTTTAAAATATAATTATGTTGTTTAGCATGGGACTCTCAAGGACACAGCGTGAATATACAAAATAGAGGGAACTATCATGGTGCTTGATCCTTTCACAAATCTTGCCAGCTCTCTCTCTCTCTCTCTCTCTCTCTCTCTCTCTCTCTTTTTCTATATATGTACAGAGGGGCCCAAAAAATGTATACACACTTCAAAATGAAAAATATTTCTGCATTACTGTATACACATCTCTCCACACTCTGCACACTGCTCTCATGTCTCTACACACTGATGCCATAATTCAATTTGGATTTTAAAAAATATTTAAAAAAATTTTTTTGGGCCCCCCAAATTATATATATAATTAGCTATATAATTCAGCATGGCTTTGAATAAACATCACACTGCATAATGCAGCAGACAGTCTTCTCTGACACTTGTGAAATGTTTTGACATCCTTAAAGCTGCTCTTTGCAGCTATCGGCTGGAGTGTGAGTGAAGGTAGCCCAAGCCTCTAAACCTCCACTGATCACTTAACGGGATAAACACTCACCCTCGGCTTTAAACGTGCTTCCTTAGAGGAGAAACAATTTGCACCAGCGAGTAAAGCCCCCTGATGGAGAAGGCGCAATCTCTAGACCATGTCCCCTGATAAGCTGGGAACGAGAATAGGAATGTTAGAGCCACATGCGACTGATCCGGAACCGTAATGGAGACCGATGGATCCACTTCATGTGCTTAACCGTCACCGTCTGTTCCCTATTTAGCCGTGGGATGTACTTTTAACCCGCAGCATCTGTTTTGATTTTATATCAACACAACGGTAACATTTAGAGCGAAGTGCGAAGTGCAAAAGTTTCATCCCTGATATAAATGTGTAGTGGTCTGGGAATAGTGTAGTGGTCTGGCCATGCGACGAACACCAGAAGCAAAAGAGTTGTGTGATTTTCCAAGAGGGCGTATTGTGGGTCAGTCTGAGGGTGGACTTAGCCAGTATATGATTGCACAAAACCTTGGGATTCTTGACTCTTGCCACAGTCACCAGAGCGATTGTACAATTCAAAAGCAAAGGAAAAGAATCGACAGCATCCCGCTCAGTTCAACCTGGGTCCTCTGACAGGGGTCTTCAGACTGTGAGTGAGTCCGAGTGCTTCTGTGAGGGATCTCCATCAACTTGGCTACTATGGCATAGCAGCTAGAAGAAAGTTTATAGAAATAGATTTTTCAAAAATGATGCTGTTTATATACATGTGTGATGTCTGTGTAGATCATCAACAAAATGTTTCTTTTTGTAATTTAAACCGGGGACATTAACCAGTCACTTACATTTAGCTAGCCGTATTATTTGACTACAGAAAAAAAAATGCAGGTTGGTCAGCTTTACTGAGTAATATCGCAGTTAAACTTAGTAAACTACCCAGTACTGAGATCTGCGAACAACCGGGGACACCCCTTGTCTAGGCCAGTTGCTTTCCTGGAACGAAGCTTCCTCAGCTCGCGCCTGACCTGGTCCATTGTGATACATATTGGGGGATGAAGTGTGAGATGGAGATCAGATCAAACTATGTAACTCCACAGTGTGTAGTAGGGGACGGAGGGCCAGGGGGAGGACTCAGGACACTACAGAGGAAAAGTCTAGCGCAGGTCTATCATATCACTTAACATATAGTATCCAATAACTATAAATTAAGTGTTTGTCAATGCAATTCCTTATTATGCTCTATGTCAGTTCAATATCTATTATTACTGTCTATCATTGTAACTGCAGCTACATCTTTAACCACTATGTCACTTTATTATCACTACTATCATTTTATCCCCTTGCTATTCCATCATTATCACTTTATCCACTTTATCTCCTTGTTTTTCTCTCTATTCTTAAGAATATTCTTGCTGATGTGTGTTGATTTTATAAGATGTCTTACGGTGCTGTAAATAGTAACTGGAACCTGAATTTCCCAAAGGGAACCTCCCTAAGGGATTAATAAAGTTTCCTTCCATCTGTCCGTCCGTCCTCCCTCCTTCCTTCCTTCCTGCCTGCCATCCATCCATCCATTCAGGGGGTTAAGACACTGGACTACTGTTCGGAAGGTCAGATCGGGAGTTCGAATCCAAGCACTGCCAAGCTACCACTGTTGGGCCCTTGAGCAAGGCCCTTAACCTCAACTGTTAGGGTGTATAAAAAAAAAAAAGTAGTTGCTCTGGATAAGGGCGTCTGCCAAATGACGGTAATGTAATGTATCTATCTATCTGATTATATATACGTATCTGTCAAACGAAATGGTCAAGAATAATTTACAAATTACAAGTAATACACAATGGATGGAACATCAGTCCATGGTCCGGTCCAGTCCAGTTAACACTTACTCACTGATCCACCTGCCTGCATGTTTTTGGAAGGTGAGAGGAAACTAGACATCCCAGAGGAAGCCCAAGTGTGGAACATGCAAAACTCCAGGCAGTTATTAATCTTGAGTATAGTGAGTTGGCTGTGCTACTCACTGCACCACAGTGCCAGCTAAAATTAATTTCCTGTCAGAAAAGTCATGCTCTCTTTTGTATGAACCAAACATGAGGATAAAAGTAAGTGCCGTCATCCACTTCAGCCATTAAAATCAGTTTAGGAAAGGAGATTATTGACAGAGTCTCATAATAGGCAGCCCACTCAACTGCCTTCTAGCCTCAAGCCTCTCAAAACTTTGTACACCTAATCTGTCTGGCAGAACACACGCACACACACGCACACGCGCACACGCGCACACACACACACACACACACACACCACACACCACACACCACACACACACACACACACACACACACACACACACACACCACACACACCACACACACACACACACACACACACACACACACACACACACACACACACACACACACGCACACACAAATGAAACAACAGGAGCATCTTCTCAAGAGGGGTCTCTGAATTAAGAGAGTTCTTAAGGTCAGGCTAGTCATTATGTCAGTCTCGTTGTTCAGTGAGTGTTGTCTGACTGAGGCTGTGCTTCAAGTCAGTAATTCCACCTCTGAATAAATAAGAGGAAAATGAATCATGCACTTTAGAGCTTATGCACATGTACTTACAGTGCAAAGGAAAAACATGACTGATGGAAAATCAGTGGCAGAAACAAAAAGAGGGAGTTATTGTAACATCCGCAATCCAGTGAAATGAGTGGGTTTGAGCTTGAAAATGACAACATTCCTAATAGCATATACACACACGTACACCATCTACATCAGGAACGTCATGTGCGTGTGTGTGTGTGTGTGTGTGTGTGTGTGTGTGTGAAGGAGGAATATACACAGTAAGGAGACAGGCAAATTTTCCTCAGTGCTTCAGGCGCCTTTCTTCTTTCAGCCACGTTTTTCAGAGCGCTGTTCATTCACTCAAAACAAGACCAAACAAAAATGCGGTCTCAACAGTTCACGGCTTCTGCCTCCGTCAAGATCAAGTTCAAGTTCAATTCAAATTAGATGATGCTCCGTGCAGTTGTGTAAGCAAACTCCGCCGGCTTTCTGTCTGTCTCTCACCCAGTGTGAAAGGACAAACAAGGCACATAAAAGTAAACTGACTGTGTTCACACACAGGTAAGAGTCATCATGTGTTTCAATCTGCCGCTTCAACACACCTCCGCTCTGTCTGCAGCTGACGTTCGACCGCGCCCCTGCTGTGAAACCAGCTTATTTCAATCTTTACATGAACCTTGTGACCCAAGTAAGACACTTACATGTTACATATCCAGTACAAGCAAATCAGCAAAAGTAACAAAAGCATCTGTGGATTATACCAAAATCTCCCAGATTATCCTGACGTCTTAAAGGAATTCTCACAGATACAAGCACATGTTGGCTGCTTTTCCTTCACTCTGCGGTCCAGCATAAAACAGGATTTAATTAGCTGTGTTCAAACATTTCCCTGAACTATATCATGACTGTTAGGGCACTTGGAGAGTGCTGACCTCTTCCAAGGACAATAGAAAACTCTTCTATGATGTGCAAATCCGCAACAACAACCATTTTATATCACCAGATATATTTCCAGTGGAGTCATCGTATTTCTACGTTGGCTATGTATTGTCACTATTGACCCTTCCTGCCACTTACTGGATTTTAAGATGTATGGCATTGTTGAGCGCAGAATGCTGCCAAACACAAATACGGTATCTCTCAACGTTAATGAAATTCATTTTAATTCAATTCAATCCTATTTCTTTAGCACTTTTAACAATGGACATTGTCACAAAGCAGCTTCACAGAAGTATAAATTCCGCATAAAAGCTTATTAATCTATAAATGTATCCATAAATATACCTAGATATATATCCCTACTGAGCAAGCCTGTGGCAACAGTGGCAAGGGAAAAACTCCCTAATACAACAAAAGAAAGAAACCTTGAGAGGAACCAGACTCAAAAGGGAACCCATCCGCATTTGGGTGACACCGGATAGTGCCATTATAACTAAATCAATACTAAATTACTGGAGCTGCCCCGTGATTCTGATCTGCTCCAAAATCTAATGGGTTCTTCCTTGGTCCCATGCTACACCCTACCACCAAGTTTCATGGAAATCAATCTGGTAGACGTTGCACAATCCTGCATTCAGCGGTACATTTAGCTAATTTAATGACTAAAACATCACTAAAAATCAATCGTAAAAACCATCTGATCCATCTTCAGTTGACTGACAAGTAGTCAAAGTCGAAGTGAGTGTGTGTTTATTGTGTAATGAAATCATTACTCCTGTGTGATATTGCTCTTTCATGACAAAATGTAGATCTTTGTTATGTACACGCTTCAGTGCCTTCTACAGCTGTTATAAAGTAGATATTGGGAGAAATCCAGGGTGTAGAAAAAAGCCGTGTGCACAGCTAGAGTATATTAAAAAAAGTGGAATAACCGATCTACTCCTTTATAACAGCCTACAGAATTCTTCACATTCTTACCATGATAGAGTAATATTAATCAGAAGCTTCTTCAATGCTGGCTGCCCAGAGATGGTACAGTAACCAAGCAACCCGTTCAAACAGCAGCATCACGCCAGCGATGGGTTGCCCTGGAAACAGGTGACTGAGTGTGTGTAATGGACTATGAAAGTGACACGTCCAGGTTAGTGGACGTTCTTTTCTCTGAAACGCGCCCTCCTGATGTAGGGCATTAATGACGCAGGATACATTAAATCCTGCATGGCTGAGCTATCCAATCAGCCTAATCTTTTGAATCATTATGATAATGTAAAAGGCCTGTAAAGGCAGGTAAATGTGTCCTCTTCACTAGTGCCTACTGAGTCCAAGAACTCTTTATATTCCATCAGGTGTGAAGAGCTAAAAGAGTTTTGCTGGTTGATGACGCCACAGCTCTCTGCGGTCAGGATTCTGTGAGCCATACCATGAATATCCTGGGAGAAAAGGAAATAAAAACGGTCCATTCTGACTTCATGTGTTTGCAGTGTCGTGCCTAGGTTTCTTTGATTGCTATGGTTTTAAACTGACCATTGCTATGTACACACTAATACATTTTAGCTTTAAAACACATTACTTTTGCTACATTCATGCTTGGCGTTCATACTACTCCAAAGATTTCTAGTCCTAAAAAGGCCGTTTTAGACTGTAAGTATTTTAAAGTGGACGGCCAGAAACGAAGACTTTTGGAAACACTGACGCAGACACTCAAGTTCGTTTCCACCCATCTCTGATTCGTCCCACTCCTACCGTTTTAAAGCTAAAACGTATTAATGTGGACATATCCCATGTTCTTTGTTATACACTTTGATTTTTGTGTTGTCCTGTTTTTGACTACCCTTTTGGATTTGTTCAGATTTTTTAGTGTTTTAGGTTTAAGAAAAATCGTGCACTTGCATCCAACACAAGCCTCATGTCTAACATGTGTTGGGTGTTTGTAATATGCTGCAATATTGTACTACTACTAGTGCTCAGTTATGTATTGTGGGTATCAAGCCATGTTTATTGCACCACTTATTACAATGCAATACATTTTATCGCTTCATGAAAACACACCAATCTTTGCTATGTCAGGGGTTCCCTGTGCCAGTCCTCGAGGCACTCTGCCAAATTTGTCCTACTCCAAACAGATCTGATCCAGCTCATCAACTAACAATCCGCTCCGTGAGTAAGAGTTGCTGACCTAAGATCTGCTAAGACAGAGCTTGTCTTAGACAAGCATTTAGTTAATATTAGCCTCGACTTCTATCCCAGTGGAATCAGATAACTCCCTGTAACTGAATGGATCTTTAAAACATACAAATGAATCCAATATTGTGAATAAGACCACCCTGTGAGCTTTCCTAGGAGTGTCAAGAGGGAATGTCTCTATATGTTCAGCCGTGGTATAAAATTGTGTTGAGACATCCACATTTAACGACGTCCACCTGTTCTCATCGCTTCCATTTCGGCTTTGATTTGGAAGACAGGCCATCTCTGTGACAGCCAGCGCGAGCCAGACTTAAAGAAATGGAGAATAAAAGTGGAGAATAGATCTGTGGGGGAATGAAAGAGATGAAAGCAAAAGTCCACAGAGCAAGATGAATAACTCTTGCTTTTTTTTTGGTCTCACTTTTGTCGCTCTCTGGGAATATGTGTCGAAAAGGACAGTAAGTTGACATATGATGACCGTACGCGAACCATACAGCTGTGAAATTCATCTATAATAAATATCGGTATAGAGAAACTGTATTCTATCTGTATGAATAGAAAAGTACAGTACAATCCAAACCAATGTTTTTATTTAATCATTTATTGATATCATATCTCTATTTTCCCTCAATTTTATATTTTTTAAATTACAGTCTTAATTAAAAGTAAGGTAAATCAAGGTTAGGGGGTAAAACGAATGGCATGGGCTTGACTGTCTTCAAATTATATTGATGCCTTACACAGAGTTGCCAGTTTATGAGCTGCACTGATCTACATACTAATAAAACATTTACTGTTTTATAAGTGATAGAATTGAACTGTTATACGTAGTGAACCTATACTACTATATATAGATGCAAGACGGCAAAAAAACTGACCTCTTGTCCTGCATCCTGCACGGTGATGCTCTTTGAAACCTCAGGGGAAACCTCAGACCAGACACCATTGTGTGTTCAGTTGTCTGTTTTTTAAAAGTATATTTTCCAAGATACTGTGTGAACTTTCATATACCGGCTCAGCAATCCCATCTGCAAATCTGTGCTCCATCCATGCCATCCATCAATCCACTAATAAATCTGCTGCATCCTTATAAAAATCGACCACTCTTTTCTCTATCAGGTGAAATTTTTATTTAAAAAAAAATACATACCTCTATATATCTATCCATCCCATATTCCATCTGAGTAGTAATCTAATAATTTACCCATGTACCCATCGAATCATTCTTCCATTTATATCCCAGCTCAGCTGTTGTATTCATCCATCCATCCATCCATCGTTTGGCACAGCATTTAACAATATATTTATTAATAGTTCTATCAACCCGTTGGGGTGCTTGTAAAACCATTCGTCCAACCATCCGCCCATTATTTGATAACAGTGCCCTCCATCCATATTAATGAAACCATCCTCCCACCACTCTGTGCATCATTCATTCCATTCACTGATCTGCTTTTATACTTTATCCATGAACCCATCAAGTCCATCCACAAATCCCCCAAATATTTATGGATTTATAGTTGGGTGGGTGGATGGATGGACTGATGAATGAATGGTTGAATAAATGTACCTATTTCAATATACTGTATATCCATCTATCCAGCATTCATCAAGCTGAAATCTATCTCTTAATCAATTTGTCCACAATTAACAAACTAGAGTGCTCATAAACCGATCCATTACTTCTTCCACCCACCCACCCACACACAAACCCACATATATCCATTCTTGTATTTATTAAAACATTCATCTACCAAACAACTGATTCATCCCTAGGCAATGCGACTGCATGATAGTAATGAGTATATAATCGGTCTTGTTGTCAGTGTTGTATATTCAGAAAGGGCACATGTAGGATCTGTGCTGACTTGTAAGTATAAGGTCATGCACACAGGGACAGCAAGGCACTCACAATCTTCACTAAAACACCGCTCCTTGTGCCCACTTTATACATGTATAAACAGAATACATCATAAAAACTGCTACCAATCAATTGCAGCTATAACTGTTCATGAATGAAGGCCAACAAAGGTGTAAACACATGCAGATTCATGCACACTACCATACACTTTTCCCACAGACAAGGTTATCCTTGAGTCTTATCATCATCTGGACATACACGTGCTCCACTGATCAGACTCTAAAAGGTGATGGAGATCTCCCTCAGGCAGGTGTCCTGTTATACGGCCTGATTATAGTTAGACTTCACCTAAGATTAGCCATGTGCTAATCAAGAGCAATTTATCTGCTAATGAGAAGACCGAGACTGTCAGTCTTTAATTGCTAATTGTGAAACTTGACCGGGGCATAAAACCACTGACCTCCAAATGACTGCCACACACACACACACACACACACACACACACACACACACTGTTCAAATGGGACTCTGCAATTTCCATCTGTGTGAACGTAACAGAGAGCTTTATTGTGCCGTAAGATTTTTTCACACATACCTAACACGGATATGGATGGCTCTGTAACTCCTTGTGCTTCCAACACACGGCCAGAGGGTTGTGAGGTCAAATCTATACTGAGACACCAGAACTGTAGTTCAGCTGGCATTATCACTCATCTGCACACATGCTCTGTGCTGACACTGTCTGTATTTACACACAAAACGTTTCGTTCGGCCTGAACGCGCTCATTCTGATTGCAGATTCCATATTAACCCTCAAACCAGTATTCTGTTGGAAATCGATCTCTGAATCGTGCTTGTTTATCTGTGCCAACTATCAATTTAGGAAATGGGATCAAAATCAATGCATGACATATCTACTTATGTCTCAAGGGCTTAATTTGAACTGGACATGATGATTGCAAAATGCATGCTCACCACAGAGTTTTTACTTATTCAGGATATTAAAAGCTTGCATGCAGATCGTTCCAGATTTACTGGATTACTGAGTAGATTATCCATCTCACTGGACTGGAGTTTTTCAGATAGATTATTCCTTGATTATTAGACTGCATGGAAATATAGGTAATATGTCAGAAGAGTGAACAGACACTAGTAGTCATCTGTGCTTTCAGAAAGACAGAGACAGCAAGAAAGCAAAGGGAGGGGACAGCTGAACAGTTGTGCAGAGATCACTAGGCATTTGCATAATGTTCACTGTGCTCATGTCCACATTATATTAGGTATGAAAAATAAAATTCATGGCAGCGGGGCCAGTGACATTATTAAACTGATCATACTCATTAACATTTTAATGACCGCAGGTTTAGTTGGATGGGTGGCACAGTGTTCTCACTGCTAAAACCAAAATGAACAGCCGAGAAGATTAAAATGGCTGAGTGCCCAACACTACCCTCTACTAAAACCAGTAAAAGACATGGCTTCTTAATCTTAAAAACCAACCATGACAAATTTACACCAATGAACATAACTGACAAATCCCTTTTGACTGTAAGCTCCAACTATCCACTCATTAAATGATCCCAGAGCTTTTACATAGTCAGAACTGGCACTTCTGTCATGCAGACTGTAAAACTGTGCATCCTTGTGCAATGGAGGAGTCTTCAAAAAAGATGCTCGCTACTTTAAGGACAGACCGTATACACAAAATGAACAACAATATCAACTTTAAACAGCAAACAGGATTGTGCTGCTGGTCTATGTCATTGAAAAGTCGCTAACGCCCCAGAGTGAAGGTCAGTGCTCTTGATGTGATACAGGACAGCCATGGCTGTCTCGAGAGGCAATGCTGAAAAATATAGTTAGCATAATAAATATGGTAAAATAAAGCAAACAGCTCAGGACTGTAGTGGAATCGCCCCCAACGGTCACTGGTGATGACCTTCACAAGCGCATAATATCTCTGTGTTCACATCCGTCAGACGCTTTAGGGTGTTTTTCCAATGACTCCCACAGACTATAACTACGATTATCTGCAGAAACAATCCCCATCATATTCAACATGCCAGTGTTGAGTGCTGTTGCTGCTGCTGTTTTTTCCTTCAATTCAGCTGGAGAAGAAAGTGTTGTGTAAACAGTCCGCAATCAAAAGATACCCATAAACAAAACAATATGTGTGGAGATGCTAATAGCGGTTTGGGCAATCACGACGGATTTACTTGCCTCAGTAACGCTGTCTCAGACAAATGGGCGGCTGCATAAGCACTTTTATGCTTCGCTGATTTCATTTGCCAGCATGCTCTCTGTCCTATCATGGCCTCTCTGTCTGTTAGGCTCGATCCACTTAGTGACTGGATCCAAAATCAATACTCATCTTCATCTGGGAATTGCAATGGACACATATAGTTATGGTGGAATTTCAGTTTGTCTCAATTAACCTCAACCAAAGATGATTGTAACATGACTTGGTTTACACAGCAGGGCAAAGCTAATTTATTTCTGATTCATTTGTTTAATTATCTATTTCAAATATGGGTTTTTTGAGGGGTGGGGTCAGATTTTTTTCTAAATCTTTTTTTTTTTTTTTTTAACTGTAGTCGCTGCTCATATCACTGGCCCAAGAATGGGCCATATTAAGATTTGCCAACTGTCTGTGATGTAATTTTAAAAGTTGTGTCAGGTGATAAGGTATTGAGAGTGGTGTTATGCAGGAGATTACGACTGTTATATTTGTCTTGAGCAGATATGCACAAGGTGTAATTGACATAAACTATAATGAAATACAAAACATTAATATGATGATCAAAATGAAATGTCAAACGTAGACAGTTAATTCTACTGTACATGGTAAAGCCTGATTTTGTAGGATTAATAAAAGTAAAGTCAGTGTTTTTGTGTCAGTGCAGTGTGCATTCCTGGAAATTTGACCATGGTTTGAAGGATAAGTTGACCAAGTACAGGTAGTCCTCAAGTTACGATGGACACCCATCCGCCACACCCATCGTGAGTCGAAAATATCGTATGTCGAAAAACTGTGTTGAACCACTTGGCTTAGGTATCTCAGCCTAGCTTAGCCTAGCTTAGCCTGGTTTAGCCCACCTTAGCCTAGCTTACCCAGGAGTCTTTTCCTGTAGAAGGCATGCTTTTGAATTAAAATTAGCTCTGGAAACGAAACAAAAAACCCACAGTACTGCACTGTACAGTACACCGATACACAAGGTAACTCCATGAGTTGCGGGAGAGAGTGAGGCATCGCTCATTGCGAGTGATCCGGGTATCATCCGCGTATTTCCATGTGTCGTCCGTGTACTTCCGGGCGTCGCTGGACCGTCCACGTACGTCATACGCTATTATGCTGACCTGCCAGCGATGCCTGCCAGTGAATTTTAAATATTTTTGAAATATTTTTACATTTTTAGCACACTGCAATCGTCATCATAACTTTGAAAAATCATAAGTCGGGCCATCGTAAGTCAAGGAGAGCCTGTACTAATCATCTATGCTTACAGCTTATTTTAAGTAGTTAGTGTTGTTTATAAAAACTTTAAAAAAATTTTTTTTTTTATCATACTTCTCCATTTAACTCTAAAATGGAATTCCATACTTTGTCTAAGTGTATTTACAGTGTATCTACAGCCCAAAATATGGACATGACATATTGTGGTTACATCAATCTTTAAGAAAGTGGGGCTGGACTTTCTCCTTGCTTGACTCATTATTGTGCAGGAAAGTGGTCTGAAGTTCAAGGTCAGACTTAGCTTATGTTTTAGGCAATAGGTCTGAATACTGATGTACACAATTTTAGTTTTAACTTTCAATATGGCCTAATGGTTGTTATATTAAAGACACAGCCATATGTGCTGAGTAAACCTCCAACATTAAGCTGTCACCACAGATTATGTTTAAGGCCATTTTCCAGTCCTGTTTCAGCTCAGAATTTCTGATTGTTGTGTGCAGTTGGACTTGACTGATCAGTTGTAAATAATCAGGGTTCATTTAACTTCACACTATTCCTACATCACTTCCAGAAAAAACAGGCAATGTAGGGCAATTGTTTTGCCCTTAACTTGTGGACTTTAAAATGATAAGTTCTGGAAGATGGCTGAAAACAATATTTTGCAGTACTCCCTTCACTGATCTCTCACATCACACTGGGCTATTTCATCCCAAAGCTCATGGTTTTATCATGGCACAAAAGCCGACACCAGCAGCCATGAGGTGAGCACCGACTAGAGAATACTAAAAATAGAATTAAGTGCCTGAGCTCGCCTGAGCTAGCGAGACAGGGAACAGGTCACATCTGTTCACCATGCTAACCCTGAATGCTTCTGGGTGAATGTGACCTCCATCCAAGTGAGCTCATCATTACTGTCTTAGCCAGGGAAAAGATACAGCTGCTTTAGTGGACTTGCTAACTGTCTAGCTGTCTGTGTATTTGTCCGTCATGCTGATTTGCTCTGTGCATGGAATAATTTGCCCTAGTCAATATCTTTTATCATGCAAATCATTCTCAATCAAATGTTGTCATAGTTGAGGGCAATATTAAGTTACAGTGGACCCTCGGCTCATGAACTTAATTTGTTCCGAGACTCTGTTCCTGACCCGACTGGTTCGTGACCCGAATAAATTTTTCCCACTGAAATGAATGTAAATACAATTCATGTGTTTCAGTCATCAAAACATGTTTTTAAAGCGTATTATGGGCTTATGTGTGTCAATAAAACATAATAATAAAATTAAAGTAACCTTAACTATAGAAAAATAAAACTAAATTAAATAAACAGATGATTTTCATGTGCGTTACCTTTGCGGTGGTTATGTAGTTGCTGGCGGAGGGATATGGTGGTGGTTCTCACGTTTTGCAATTAGTTCTTTATTCCAACTGTTATACGCTTAGGCTTCTTACTCTCACTACCATTTCCGCTTACTTGGGATCCCTAATGAAGGCATATAGAGCAAAAATGCAGAGAAACAAAAAGGAAAAATGTACTGAACACGTTCACACCACGAGTGCTTGACCGGAACTGAATGTTTGTGCCGTGAAGCGTGGGTTGGCTGCCTGTACGTCAGTCAAGGATTTGTTCATCGGTCGGTACAAAATCTGCTCGGGAATTTAGTTTGTACATTGATTTGTTCACCATGCAATGTGTTCACCAGCCGAGGGTCCACTGTATTAGGTTAGCTAATTTTTTAAAAATGTAGTTAGGTAAGATGCAAGTTAGAAAACATTTTGCTGCTAGACCACAAGCTGACTAGCATAATTAGGTTGAAGCTAGCAATTACATTTAATGCGGTCTCAATTGCATTTTACAAATAATAACCAAACCACTTGTAGCAATGCTACTGCTCTACACTCGTACTTGTAGCACTTCTAAATATTTCACTTTTCTCATATTTCACTTTTAAACCCTGGAGTCTTAAAAAACTCCCCACGGAAGAGTAGGATTATGGCAATGTTGTTGAAAATAGTTATTTCACCACTGACTTTGTGTTTTGGGTTCTTTTTGTTGTTTTTTTGTTTTTTACAGATGGTGCGGTGATCTCTGGTGGTGCTGAAGGGATTACATTCTCTCTTGACTTCTTCTTGACCCTCTTGAGACCAACACACTAGCGTGTAGTATGCTCCTTTAGATCCTCCCCCCTGGGAATGAAATGTGTTATGGTTGTCAAGGAAGGAGCCCCGGAGGAAGGAACAGTAGCAACAGCCTGTTTGAGAGAGGAGGATGAGAGAAGGAGAGACAAAAGAGAAAGGCGGGGATCCCCTGAGGGAAGGTCTTACGGCGCAATAACATGTATGACACACATCTCCCTCAAGCCATGACGGCGTGCTTCTAAAGTTCCTCCAGGAATGGAGCAATGCTCATGCCAACTGCTGGATTTAGTCAACGTGATATATTTAACAATACGCATTTTCTGTGAATGCATTATCATTAAGATCCAATGCTTAAAAGAGAACTGTTGGCTAAGAGCTTGTCTAACAAATCACAAGACAAACTGGGCAGGCCAGAACAAACGAGTACAGACGCACCAACACACTTCCACTAACCTTGCTGTTGCTCTGGCCTCTCTGGGGGTGGGGGAGTCTGTATGGGTAGCCATGGAGATGGAGTGATTTCCATCTCTTCACACAAACACAGGAATCCCTGGTGGAATCTATTGGGATATGGCCTGCTCATGTCACAAGCTTGTTAATATCATCACAAGAGCGCTCACAGTGAGGCGGGGGCTAGTGGTATTCCATGTTGTAGGCTAAGTGGACGAAAGAGTGTGTCTATGCAAGTAATGGGACTCGCTACTTGGCCACAGCAAAAATAAATAAATAAATAAATAAATAAATAAATAAATAAATAAATAGATAGATAGATTTCTTCTCTAGTGACTGGATTAGCAGCAGTAAAGTAGCAGGGTTGATGTGTAGGGGGAATTGAACAGTATAACAACCTCTGGAGGTCTCTGCAAACGCAGTAATCAATAAAAGACTATTTTGCTTTGGGAAAAAAAAGCAACAGCTAAAGAGAAGAAATTTCACTAGAAAAAGCTGAAGCTTACTTTTCAGCAGGGTGGCTATTCCAAGAAGATTATATTAGATATTATTGTCTTTGAGATTATTACATAAACACGAACATACATCTGTCAGTATAATTTTTGATGGCTTTTTTAATATGAACTAAATATTTGTTTAAATGAATAAACTCACCTATATCAATTTGATTCAATCTGATATACAGTACTTGAGTACTAAAAATAAATAAAACTTGAGCTAGAAACAGAGTTCACATTAGTACAGGAAGGTCTTTATTTATTTTTTATTTATTCGTCTTCTTCCACTTAATCCTGTTCAGGGTTGCGGGGGGAAGCTGGCGCCAATCCCAGCTGACATTGGGTGAGAGGCGGGATACGCCCTGGGCAGGTCACCAGTCTAC
>JAQMCW010000018.1:5217654-5238240 GCA_030068335.1 Chrysichthys cranchii
AGATAGATAGATAGATAGATAGATAGATAGATAGATAGATAGATATATAGATAGATAGATAGATAGATAGATAGATATAGATAGATAGATAGATAGATAGATAGATAGATAGATAGATATAGATAGATAGATAGATTAGAATATTTAAGTTGTATTTGAGAAACTGTGTGTCTCTCAGTGTTTTTTTTAAATCAAATAAACTATCTCAGATTTTGATTTAAACATTTGCATTTTCTTTTGGAATTTATCCAAAATGACTAGCGAGGCAGAATTCAAACTTTTGTTATAATTGATGTAAGATGTTTTTTTTTTACCAACATACCAGAAACAAGTAAAGGACAGCTGAAGCAAACACAACTGCAGGAAGGAGGTTATTAAAAAAAACTCTGGTTTGAACTTATAGCTCGAGCTAGGAGCAGTATTAAAGGTGCAGTCATTGATTCTAATCTAATACTCTAATAATACAGACACAAGCCAGTCAAAACTAACGTTGCAAAGTTTGGCTTGAAAAATATTCCAGTAATCAACTAAATAATCAAGTAAATTCAGAGTGAGCATCTATATAGAATTCCTTGAAGTAAGAGTAAGAAAGACTCTTTTGAAAATCATCACTCAAATGACAAATTACTTCTTACCCAGGATCAGGTCTCAGTTTCAGAATAGGCAGTGGAGATGATGGTGGTGAAGTTAAAAAGCATTTAAAGATAAATCTGAAGTCAAATTTTGTTCAGATATTGTCTGCGTTACATAAACGTTTACACCTCTTGTCGGTGGAAGAACATTATGCATAGCATTGTTTGTTTGCTGGCTAGCTGCCCTGGATAACGTTAGCTGTTGGCGTAGGAAGATACAGTCACAGCAATTCACATGAATTAATTTGCAAAGAAAGGTCCAAAGATTAAAGATGAAGTTCAAGGGCAGGGTCAATATTTTTTACACTTGCTTACAACATCATTTCCTTCCTGCTCCATCGCCCGTGTTGTATGATTTTGTCATGTAATTATGTTCTCAAATTCACCATGGGATTCGAAATGTTCATACAGCCTGCTGTAATGTCTGTTGTACTGCATACTGATGTGCTGATTCAGTTTTAATCTTAACAAGACCGGTCATGCCTGACTGGTTAACCTGTTAACCTTTTGCTGTGACAAAAATGGAGAGGTGAGGATGTGACTGGTAAAAAGAGAACCAAATAGATTCACTGTAATTGAATATATCTATATGTAGCATGTTACCTCGACAAGTATGCATATCAGAGAGTCTTAGGTGTGAAGCGTATGTCCTGATAAAAAATGTCCCCGTCATAAACATGAAACATAGATGAAATTCTATCGTGTTCCTGTGCTTATATTCGAGTCTGTCATCGATGGAGCGGAGCCATCAAGCTGCTCATATCATCATTGTAACAGGACTGGATAAAAGCATCCTGTACTGAATATTTTACACTCCTCAGAAAACAAAAATACGACAAGTGTCTGGGTCCCAAAAGGTCCAGGAGTGCTTATATAAACACACTACAGCTAGAATGAAATAATGGCTCTGAATCCTATTTGGTGCACTACAGGGAGTGATTCGGGTTTCAGAGTTAATTACAGTATATAATATTTCCAACCATTTCCAGTCCTTAAAGAATCCTATGGTTTGAAATGACTGACAGCATCTTCTTCACACAGCTTTGATTCCCAACTTTATTTTTAAGGCTGTTGTGAATAAATCTGCTGAGACTGTGCTTCCCGTGCTGCCTACGGAGCCAGTCACTGTCGGGTTTTGTAAATATGGATGAAATCAGATGAGAACGGTGCCGTCGGTTTGATCTTGCTTTGTCGTTTCTGGCAGCTGCGAGTCTGAAATCAAAGCCTTGAACTTTTGTACCTGATTACCTGCATTTCACCCCCCAAGAGGCTCTAATTTACATATCTGCAAACCTGGAGACTTGGAGAGAGATTTTTTTTTAAATCCAAGTGCATGCTGCATGTCTTTTTTATTGCAGCTCATTAAAACCTGCTTCACGAACAACTATTCAAGAAGTTTGTGACCCTGATATATCAGGCAGAGGATAATGGGTTATAAAGCACTTGTGCTGGTGCAAATAATTTTTGTCAGTAAAAAAAACAGTGTTGTCGCTGGGATGTAGCCACTTTTAATGGCCCTCATCCAAATCGACTGATGTGACAAAAGAATAGAGACATTTCAACATTAAACTGCTCTATAATTTGGCTAAAATCATAAATATCTCACCAGCTTAATGAAAATGTTAATTTCTGAAACCAGAAGAACACTTGCCATGGGCAGTGAAAATGGTAGGGTTAGAAATGCTAAACTTATTTTATTATGGCAGGTCTAATTGACATGTGGCATGCCATAAAACTGTATACTGGAGAAATTATACATGTTTGGAGACTACTACTACTACTACTACTAATAATAATAATAATAATAAATAATTTAGATTTATTGAGCACTTTTCTTATTCTTTCTTTAAGAATAACAATAGTCTCTTGGGTTTGATCTTGCACTCAGGTTAGTGTCTGTGCAGAGATTCTCATGTTACACATCATAAGTAAAAGCAGTTGGAAAAAGGGTACCATGAGATGTCAAATAGTATGTAGAAGCATACGAACTGCTTGGCTACGGCAAAAAATAACAAGATTTTGAGCTGTGATTCGAATGACTAAAGAAACGAGACTTCACGGAGGCACTGTGAAAATGAACTCCGAAGCTTACACAAACAGTGAAATGAAAGACAATCTAATGAGAATGAAAGAACCTTAATAAACTGGTGTGGGTGTAAAGGTACAGTAGTTCACTTAGGTAAGACTGGTTTAGAGTACAGCCAGGTTTAAGGCTTCCTAGGTGAGAAGCAGGATTTTGTATTGAATGCAGCAGGGGATGGATAATCAGGGTAATCTAAAGAGAAGGAGTGAGATGTTGGCAGATGTGAGAACTCTCACATCGCTGCTGAATTTTGAATAGGCTGGAGTCATGCAAATTACGGAAGGCGGAAGAATGGCGTCTTGGCGATGGGACTGAAATGGGATTTATAGGTAAGCGAAGAGTCACAGATGATGCCCTGGTCCTGAGCAGTTTCAGGGATTTGACAGCAATC
This sequence comes from Chrysichthys cranchii, assembly GCA_030068335.1. Classification (NCBI taxonomy): domain Eukaryota; kingdom Metazoa; phylum Chordata; class Actinopteri; order Siluriformes; family Claroteidae; genus Chrysichthys; species Chrysichthys cranchii. Next base: position 5,220,761 of record JAQMCW010000018.1, read on the forward strand.
TCAAGAATGGCAAGAAGGAAGAAATTAAAGGTTTGGGACTGATAGAAGAATTATTTTAAGCGAGACAGTATCAAAGGCAGTTTTCAAATCAAGCGAACTACACTTCTGAGGTTTGTCTGAAAAAAAAAAGACCTTTTTTATTCAACACATTAAAAAAGTATTAATATAAAAATAAGGAAAGAAACAGAGAGAGAGAGAGAGAGAGAGAGAGCGAGAGAACAGAGAAAACAGATGACTGGTTGCTTACAGTGTGCAACAGTGCATGTATAATAGGGAGTGTGTAATAAGGCATGCACATATTCACTAGCAGAATAGTAAAGACATGGCAAACTTCACTTTACTGCTCAGATGTCATCAGGACAGAAAATTAGGGTCATTAGAGTCCAAGTTCAAGCCTGATTAGTTACTAAGAAATCAGGCAGCAAATTCTTTCACTCTTAGTTGCATCTCTCTCTCTCTCTCTCTCTCTCTCCCTCAGAGTCCTTCTCTGACTTTTCACTTTTCAATCTGCTTATACTTTCCTTCTAAAAGAGCTTTGTCAGGCCACTTTTTGTCATCTAAATTGGTGTAATTTGTTCTATTTTTGACACCTTCTACCATTTTAAGTCACACCTCCGAACGGCCAGGTTTGAGCATAAAAAGTCAACGTTGGCCCATTTTATTGGTTTCCGATCAATTTAAGCCTCATGAGTAACCCTCTCTGAGTACTGCTGCAAAATTTCGACAATAAAAACATACGTCCAGTGGCCACTTTATTAGGTCAACCTATCTACTACACTTGTAAGCATGTATACTTGCCATATAGGCCCAGCTATTGCTATGTACAGCATCTTGGCCACATCTACCCTGAACATCTATGGAAAGGGCCCACCACAGGACCAACACATACACAGACTATCCTCTGTGACACTGAGTGTTGATGTGAATTTACCGGCTGCGGCAGTGATTTTAAAAGCTACGTACATATAATGGATATTTTGTTAGACACACTAAGCTTATTAATCCACCTTCTAGGAATACAGTTAGATAGTCATTCTTTTCTCAATTTATTTTAATCATTCCCAATCCCTGCTGTTTCTGAGCCTAGTAGGGACACTAAGGTGTTTAGAAAAGGCATGTCATGACACTGTTACACAACCATGTTATAGGTGCCGTGGGTGGTCCAGAACCATAAATACTGTTTTGACTGACAACAGTGTGTTAGCCCCATTATATAGATGGCTAGAGTTGGATGGCTTGGTGGCTCAATGGTTAATGCTCTGGGTTACTGGTCATAAAAGCAAAGGTTCCAGCACTTCCATTGTCTAACCCTTGAGCAAGGCCTTTAACACTTTCTGCCCCAGGGCTGACCCTATGCTCTGACCCCAACTTCCTCATCAACAAGGTGAGATACTGAAGCAAAGAATTTTGCCATGCTCAAATGTATATGTGACAAATAAAGGCTTCGTCTTCAAACCGTGTGCATTATTTCCCTTGGCTGCAAAAGTGTCCATGTCAGAACACACACACACACACACACACACACACACACACACACACACACACACACACACAAATCCAATTTAGTAGAATATCAGCTACAACATTTTTCCAACACTAAGATACTGACTGAAATCTTTACAGCGAGGGTTAAATTTTTGGTCTAATATTGATACATACTACAAATGTATGACATTAACATTAAGGTTACCTGCTCCATCAGGCTCCGTTATCACTAGAATGCTTTACATTAATGTATAAATCTTAAAATATGATTTTCTGCTATTGTGATATTAATTCGGTTTTATAACAAACATTTTAAAGAATGTTTTCTAAAAGGAAACACACGGCTTAACCAGTGCTTACAGTAAGATCTGAAACAAATGGTGTTTTTGTGTGCTGTTGAAGGCCTGTGTGTGGAATTGGGCCATGCTGTACACTGGCCCATTTTTTCCCCCCGTGAACACAAATCCCACTGTAATCTAACATGTCAGGCCTGATTTAATAGGACTTACTGCATACTGCAGTATGCCACCAAGTTTTAGAATAGACTAGATTTCTTAATTCCACCGTGTGATTAGAGCATGGTGTTTGATACTGTTTCACGTCTGACAGAGGAAAAGGGACAAAACATTTCTTAATCTGTTTTTTTTTTTATAGGTAGAAGATAATTTCATCACTGATCCCTATAATAACAGTCCTAACATAGCATAACAAATGGACAGGTTTAGTAATGTTTTTTTGGTTTTTTTTACTTGGACACTATCTATATATATCAAATTTAGTAAAAAAAAAAAAAAAAAAAAAAAAAGAAGAAGAAGAAGGAAAAAAGTAGAACAATCGACCATGTCAGTTTGTACGTTTTGTCTTTCAAATCTATCCGACAGGCAGTAATGATCTGCAGACCCACACTCCAACACCACTGACTGTTATGTATACGTTGAATCATGCAGACATGGTGGTCGAGCGAGAGCGCGCGTGCACGAGAGAGACTACAGAACAAGAGGCAACTTGTTTGATATTTCTGATTTATAAATATGGTGAGAAAATGCTCTTGGTCGTATCAGTTACACTGCGTTTTCAGTTGTAGGATCCACTCTGGCGTGTAATATGTTTCTTCAGATCAGTAACTAATCCATATTGCGCTGTGTTCCACTTTTACATGTCGGGTTTTAGAATTCATATTCAATTATCCGCTTTTGTTGGGTACTAGTCGTATTTGCTTTGCACGATCAGACAAACCCCTTGCATCAACATGTATGATTCATCGTGGTATGTGTTTCATTTCAAATCGCACCCCTGGTGTTGAATATTATATACTGGTGATAAATTAAGAAATCTGGTCTGTCTGTGTAACTCCAAAACAAGTTTCAGAAATGCAATTAGGACTAGTGAGATGGTGTGGAACAGGCGGAATAGAAATGACTTTGGGTTGCAGAGCACATCTTAAAAGGTGGGAATGAGAAAAGCACAGACGTTGAATGAAAGCTTATTGGAACAAGCCTGGCATGAGACTATTTATATGATGCTAACAGCTATCATTGATTACTATTACTTTCTTTGATTAATAGCAACATTAGCATTACACGGCCTGGATGTTTTTCTCTCTCTTTCTCTCTCTCTCTCTTTCTTTATCTTTCTCTTTGAGATCTTTTTTTGCCAGTCTGCATTACCAAATGCCTGTAACACTAATATATCTGATCATTTCGGTATGGAAAGGCGCACGAGGCATTTACTCTTCACTAATACTATATAGATGCTTACAAATTTACCTATTGATCCTATCTCCCTTTCTTTCTTCCATTCTCTAGCTCTCTCTTTTGTCTTCGCTTTCTCACTAGTTATCCTTATTCTTGCCATCGCAGAGGAAAGAGATGTGAAAAAAAAATACTAGCTGTTTTTCATTTGCTCCCTCTTCCTTTCACCGTCGGTCCACGTTCCAGGGTCCCTGAGGGTATGTGTCCTGGTCTTACACACTTGGATCATTTATATCAGCTGTAATGAGGCAAAGTACAGCAGATATCATGTTTCTTCATAAGCTAAGCGACACACACACACACACACACACACCTGAAAAACTGAAATATTTTAAAATACAAGATTTTATAGTCCCTTTGTCAAAAGAGACAGAGACAGAGAGAGAGAGAGAGAGAGAGAGAGAGCTTGTGTGTGTGTGTGTGTGTGTGTGTGTGTGTGTGTGTGTGTGTGTGTGTGTGTGTGTGGGAGAGGGAGAGAGAGAGAGAGAGAGAGACTGTACTTACTGTATAAATACTTAACACAATGAAAACAGTCATCCATGTTTCATACCTACAGTGTGTTTACTCATGAAACATGAGAGCCATCATTCTGAAAACCATTAAACCACAGATGCCCAAACCTCAGCTGTGTCACTGACAAATATTTTATCCATGTCAAGTGGAAGAGTGTCAGAAATGATGACAGCAAATGAGACATAAAAATACTGAAAGTATTTTTGCCTGAGGGAAGAGAGAACAGTGATTTCCTGCTGAGTCCCACTGATGGACCGAGTCACACTGTGTATATTTCAAAGAAACGCAGGAATCATGAAGGAAAAAGCAAAGCAAGCATTAAATATCTGGAGAGCACAATTTACTTAGCTTCACACAAATTACTACAAAAAATAAAATTGTTATAAGACACCTTGACCAAATCCACTGAACAAAATGCATTATTTATTTGAAGGAGCGTAAAACCTGGAATGTACAGGAAGATGTTACCCCAAAGTCACTCACTGATACCCCTTATCCACCAACGCAGTTCAAGGGCAGGTTTGGAGCTGGTGCCTATTCTTCAACCAGTTCTTCATGTTTTTACAGCCAAAGAACCGGCTCTCGGCCAGGAAATTGGTTCCAAGTGGCACCACAGGTTGTTGGCCTAGAACCAAGAACTGCTTATGTCAGGGGCTGGGGGTGGGATTATCATGACCAACAGGACCAATTAAAACTTTGTGACCGCCGTTAAAAAAAAACAGAGCTAGTGTAGCATCCAGTCTGCCTAATTCAAAGAAGAAGAAGAGAAAGAGATGATGAAGTCTTTCACTTTTGTCTTTGTTGTGCTTGGCACTGGTGGAGCTAGCATGACTAATGGTGCTAGCATAGCTGGCTAGCAGTGCTAGTGTGATAGGGGAAGTGAAGTCGTATACAGACGTATACAGTGACGTAAAGACGTGGCTCTTTGGTGGATCTCTAGCCCGTGGTTATTAGAAGGTTCACAAATCGCACCAACTCCGAGCCGATACTAGCACCAGCCCAGAACTAGCACCTAGTTCACGTTGGTGGAAAGGGAATAAAGTATGTCAAACACAAATCGATTCTTGTTTGTCCTCTGGTTCATGGACATGACAGATCGGATTTCAACCAGATTTACTTGTCAAAATAAAAGACTGGGTAAAGCTCCATGCAAAAAACAAAAAAACAAAAGTAAACATGTTACTGATATATAACAAGAGTTAACCTCTAGATGGATAGCAAACAAAATGTCAAACGTGCACTTTTAGACTTGAAAAATGTGCTGCCGTTTTAAGCTGTAAACATTTGTCATGTAGTAGCATTATGTAGAACAGCAATGTGAGGCCACCAGACCGTTTACCAGCACACGTCTGTCATAAACATGATTTATAGTTGCATTTTGTTGAGGCAGCAGACACACATTGAGCAGTACTCTACTGCGGTGGCAAACTTTGGGGAATCCTGTCACAAGCTGGGGTTTTATGTATTGGGCTAACAAAACATTTGAGGAATGATTAACTTATGATTTTCAGGAGGTGTCAACATACACAAACGTGATATCAAATCATTTGGTTTAACGTTTGGTTAATACTTATCTCATGGTTAAGCATTTTAAAAAAGGGGGTAATACATTACTGAATTAAGCGCCTACCAAATAACATAATAGAACTAATAGTTTTGTAGGGAATCAATAAATGTCAATGATCCGATCAACAGCATAACCTTGAGTTTGTATTACCCCTGCGTTCACACTAGTGAACCCACAACACATAATTTACTATAGTATATTTCAATAAAGTGGGACAAAAATGTTACGTTTCGCACTAGGCTTCATATTAGCTACTAGCGGATTAGCAGAGAACGCAAACAGTACTAACACTCTTATTACTAACACCCTGCTTCCAAGCTTCGTTTTGCATCATAATACCTTTATATACATTGAATGGGAGATCAAATATAAGAGGAGAAGATGACATCGTGGCCTTTATTCCCTTTTTCAAGTCAAGCAGTACGGAGGAACTAACTGTTAGTAGGAACTAAAGCTATGCACACCTTATCAGTAACTTGCCCATAGCTAATGTGGAAAAAGCAGTCCTGAGTGAACAATTTATCATTCAGTGACAAAGCAGCAGACAAACGATTCGAGCAGACCGATCCTTTTTTGGGGGAGGTGGGGGAGGTGGGGGGTGGGATTTGTGTTCAGCTGATGGCGAGCTCAAGCACACGGATGAATTCAAATGAGATTAGATTATGAAGTTACTATGACTAGCTTGAGACTCGAGCTTGCTGAGAGGTACGTGGTTGCTCATACACCATTCAGCTCATGTTCAATGCTAAGGAACAGAGTGTGTGCATAGAAAAAAAAGTCCTCCCTCATCATGCTGTGTCCTGCATGCTGTATGCAGCAGGAAGCTGAGCAACTCAATGGACACGCTGTTGTGGGATATATTCCTCCTCTCTTAATACTGAATGAAGTCTGTCTGACTCACCGTGCCTCGTTCCCAAGCTTTCTCGGGAGACACAGAGATGCTTTCTTTAGCTAGGAGAGAAAAATGAACATTCCCCACCTTACTGATGGACATTAAGGCTTTGGTGTTATTGTGAAGAAGAAAGCAAGGCAGACACGGACAGAGAGAAAGCCAGTGAGAGGAGAAAGAGAGAGAAAGAGAGAGAGAGAGAGAGAGATGTAATGAAAAGCAGAAACAGGAATGATCACTCTGGATGACCTGCTAACGCTACTATTTTTAAGGGCCTGCAAGAAATGTCAAGGCAGCCCTAGAGAGTCATGCTGATTAATGAAGAGAGCACGGTGCGTGCACACACACACACGTACACGCACGCACACACACACACACACACACACCCCTACGCCACAAGCATCCTCTTACTCACTTACTTTAGACACACTGGATCTAATTTTGCCAGCTTTCGCCCCGAAGCGTGTGAGCAGGTCCGTGTCTAGTAGGTCTGAGCTGAACTGATGGGGAAAGAATTGTGCTACAGTTAATAATACACTTTTATTTGTGTGGCACCTTTCATAAAAAGAATGCAGCTCAAATTGTGTTACACAGACTGAATAAAAAAAGAAAAGGCATCTGCTGCCTTTTTTTTTTTTTTGGTTTATTGTTTAAAATATTGATTTTGGTGGCTGCTAAGAATATATCTGATGCTAGCTTTTTTTCTTTTCTTTTTTTTACATTTCAGGATCACTGGACAGCAGGCAATTTGGACTGTCAGTAAAAGTGTACCAAAGAAAAAAGTAAAACACAACAACAACAAACTTGATGAGCAGTAAAGCACAAGGTTAGGAGCATGCCTAGGTTTTCTTCGACTTTGTATGGAATCCAATAGTCCCTTGTAAGAATTCATTATTGAGGCTGAATTTTCACCACTGTCTGCTACAGTGATATTTTTTGTACGAAGACTAAACAGTAGTTTCACCAGTGCATAAATAAAATACACAAATGCACAGCTTTAAATGATCGCTACACCTTCCAAGTGTTAGAAGCGGCAACAAGGCCACATGCGTCACAGAGCGACCGCACCAACAAAGGCTTGACAATCACTACATCTACGTGCACAAAAGATTCCACATTTTTACCCTTATTCAAAAAAAAAACAAACCACAATATTCCTTCTACGCTGTTTCCATGGCTAATGAAAATTAATATTCCTCTAATATTTCCGTTTGCATGCATGCGTCATGCGAACGGTGCACAGGCAAGAGCCTATGTGTCGTAACTCCACTACGTATTGAACAACCCACTTGTTGAATATTTTCCTGCAAGAGCATGCCCTATTATATTGAATTCTTACTTAAGAAATAACAGAAAATCTAATTTTACATATCATAATTAAAAAAATACTAAATGCCACCATTTCGTGTCCAATTAAGTAGCTAAGTAGTGGTGTAAGTTGATAATTAAGTGGCTAAGCAGCTAGCTTGCAAATTAGACTAACCACTAGACTAATGGCTTTGTTTCACGTCTTCTGCTACACAACTCGCGACAAATCAGAAATTGTTACTTTTCAACAATAAACTGTGGAGAACGTGGAACTTTCTTGTGCGTCTGCTGATCATAACTATTACGTAATATCTAAATAAAGTTTAAAGTTTCCCACGATTCTTTCTCGCGCCTGATGCTTCACTCTTTAACCGTGAGCACCTGTGTTTCGATCCCCATTATCAGATAGCCCTTAATGAACACCGTGCTGAGCACACATACTTGTATCCTGTCTCCTACTCCAACACGTGCTCATTACAAGCCCTTGGTGATAACAAAGGTACAAAAACACATACATTATTCACAGTAAATCAATAATTTAAATCCCACCGGAGTGAGAGGCTGCTTTGTACTGTATAGACTCATCTTGTAAGGATGGATATGTGGAGGAATCGGCGCTTAGGTCAGCACAGAGCGTGCAAGGTGCAAGAGATAGGACTATATTGTTAGGCAGAGTAGCAATACATAGTGATAAGAGATCAGACAGTTTATATATTTGTGACTCATCCACTGAGGAACGATGGTCTCCAGCGTCTCTCCGATTCCACACGGTGTTTGCAAATAAGTGGTATATGGTTCCTTGTAAACAACCATAAGAAGTTTATTACAAATGTGGTACGCCGCATGATTTGTGACATATTTATATCTAGACAGTTCCCGCATTACATGAATATCACTTGCAACTGTTTGGGTCTGTATGCCCATTTGTGTATTTGATGTTTGAATTTGAAACGTTTGGATATAGCTTCGTACTTTTCCTATTTTAATACACAAATAAATCATGGTATTTAAACTAGGAGAAGGTTAATGCGTCGTTTTAGCTACGTATGTTCCCACCTTTTAAATCCGTCCACTCTAAATGTTCCAGACACCTGTTCAAGGAGTCAGAGCCAGCAGGAGCAGTCACGATCTCTCTCTCTGTCTCTGTCTCTGTCTCTCTCTCTCTCTCTCTCTCTCCTCTCTGGCACCCAGCCTCGTAGGTGGATGTGAAGTTTGCACTGACTTAATCTCCTGTGTCTGATCCTCTCTCCTCTCTATAAAGCCCTGTACATTTCATAATCAAATACATCTCTTATTCCATACTATATGACATTTTACAGTTATAAAAAGAAGAACATCAAGTAATTTGCAGAAGAATGAAAGTAATTTGCATGCTGAATATTTAATGAACAGGCTTGCATTGTTGAGACGATTCTTCCATGGATTATCAGCATGTCAATCTAATACACCCAATACCCCATCTGTAGGTACAAAACCTAATTTTTGACACGTTACCTGTGAATTGTATTCGCACCTATCCCCCCCAGCACACACACACACGCACACAAGTGCGTGCTTGCACATGTCAGCTACACACAATGCACCACGCGGCTTCGTGCTCCTGAGCCAACTGTCTCTGATCTTGAGTAACCTGCGCATTACCCCTAGACGGCTGGCTTTCTTTCGGCAGTGTACGCGCCTGTCAGAGACACCCTGGTCATGCAATATTCATGATTCAAAACACCAGGTGAATGGAAGCATGGCAGTGAGGGTGTGGGTTTGTGTGTGCTTGTGTGTGCTTCTAATGACAGAATGACAGCGCACGTGTCAACATGCAACGTGAGCTAATTCTGACATCATCGCTGCACCGTGACCCGTGAGGATACGGCTTCTGTGCGCACGCGGTTCACACACCGACACACGCAATCACTCTCTGTCAGGAATAATGAGCAGGAGGGAAATCAAAATCACACACACACACACACACACACACACACACACACACACACACACACACACACACACACACCACAGTGTAGATTTACACAAAACAAGTTTGCTAAACTTTGCCCTTCTCAAAACTTTTTGCAATCTATAGAAAGTGCCAAAGGTATAATTAACTAAGCCACTGTTAAGTTTGTGTGTGTGTGTGTGTGCTGAATATTAACACTACCCAGGAGTAATTGCAGGGAAGTGATAAAGTCAATCAAAAAACAACAAGTGGCTTTCTTTTAAAATTCAATTATCCTCCTTTGTGCAGCGAGACGACAACCATTCCGACATTCCTTGCAGACTGCAAACCGTGCTTTGTGAAAATACCAAGAGGAGGAACTACGGCAGCTTGCTACGATCCAAATGACCTGATAAAACACCTTGTGACAGTTGAACAATATCTAATGTTTATATAAACCTGAGCATGCACATGCTTTCATTTATAGCATTCAAAATTGTATTTTTGTAGGTCCTGACTGAGGTGCAGAAGCATCACAGACGAGATGAAAGTCTGTACTCGATTACAAACTGAACTGATTATGGCTGTTTTCCTACAGCATGTAGCTTTCCAACAACTTGCTCAAAGCGTGATGTTCACCATGTGAGGGAATCTCACTTAGTTAGTGAAGTTTTAGACAATCTGATTAAACTGTTAACATGATTTTTACAGGGAACCCGTTCAGGCAAGGTAGGTAAAAACATTTCCATGTCACGTTGGGAATTTGAGGTGTCATCATATAGTATATTACAGGCAGAAAACCTAATCGTTGTTAAAATGCTTTATTTTTTGTTGGGGTTTTTTTTTGCCAGAATTCAGTCACAGTGTCATCTGATGGGTTTCCCCAGACTGCCACACATATGAACATGAATATGGATTATATGCAAATCAGGAATGCCTCAATGTGTTCTTTCCTTCCAACCCCATTCCTTCCCTCACTCCCCGATTAGACGATGCCAGTGTACTGTACTGCTCCTAACACCAGCATACAGCTAGTCAGCTGGTTAACTGCTTGTTAACTAGGTCACATTTATCCCAAGTAGACATGAGTGGGATTCAAATATCGCAATGTTAATATTAAAAATACAAAGTGATTTTGTGGATCATTTGATCATAAGATCTAAGAGTACTTGCTTTACACCGAAATACTGCTACAAATTTGACCAAAACACTGAAATGATAGAATAATCCATCTAGAAAGAGTTAACCTTTTATATTTAACCTTTAACATCATGTTTTTAAGTGCAGGTCTCCTTGAGGTGGGCATTTAGTAGTTTCGGTAGTGGTCTGTTTCTAACTCCTCTACTGCACTGTCATTTGTGTCTGGATGTGTGTGTGTGTGTGTGTGTGTGTGTGTGTGTGTGTTCATTTTGCCAGAGGAGCTGTCTAATCCGTAGCCTGCTGAGGAAGGCTTTTACCTCCTCCTTCAATAAACATGGACCTCAGAAAAACCCTTGACCCATGCTTAATCTCTCACTCTCTCTCTCCCCCTCTCTTAGTGTCCATCTCTCCACCGTTGTCCCTGGTGTAATAACTCAGTGTAATGGTGATGGGAGGCTTGCAGGGTCTCCGCTCTGAGATTTCACAGGGGCCATCGCTCATCCTGAGCAAGAGCTGCCTCCATCCCTGTCCACACAGGCTCTCTCTGGAAGCCCACTCATTCGAATGCTTTCTCCTTTATCTCTATCCTTCTACCGTTTTTCTCCAACCGGTCCCAAGAATCCAAAGCCTGTCAAAGTATGGGAGCACTCCAAAATCAGACTTGAGTCAAAAAGTAATTACCAGCAGCCAGTTGCACCAGTTGTACATAAATAAGTACATAAGTTTAAAGTTAGTCCTGAGCCATACTTGAGAGTAATTTCATTTAAGTAGAGAGACAACCAGATAGATAGATAGAGAGATAGATAGATAGATAGATAGATAGATAGATAGATAGATAGATAGATAGATAGATGAACACACTAAAAGGTGAAATCAAATTACAGGCTCATAAATTAACCTAAACAATGGGAAACATAACAGAACCAAAATGATACCAGTGTTACCAGAAATCTGTGCAAACGTACGTAAAGACTGCAATAGCTTTAGACGCTACAGTGTAAAATTCAAGCCGGACACAACAGAATGCCAATGCAAGCCAGACAGACCAAGACTAATTATAAGGGAGGCACATGAGCAAATGATCAGTGGGTTTAGCAAGTCAAAGCTGGAGGGAGAGAAAAACGGGAAAACAAATGAGGAAATTATTTCTCAAGTACAGCATGTCGCACAGATAAATCTGATCTCGAAATCTTCAGAAGAATATTTATAATTAATAGCCACGATAGAGATTATTTCTATCTCAAATTTTGAAGAATGTTGCCATACTTCTGTAAGCTTTTATAGAATGCCGCACACAAACACACACACACACACACACACACACACACACACACACACACACACACACACACACACACACACAATTATCACGCCATATTCAGGCACCACCTGAGAGCCTTTCCATGCTTTTTTTTATTCCTCTTCAGCAGAATCCCTCAATCATATGTGTGTGTTCAGATTCCCAAAAGCCCCGAGGGCTGGTGAAGTGAGGGAGAAAAAGAGGCAGAGGGGAAGACAGAGGGTTGGGTTATGGGAGAGAAGGGCCACAGATGAGTGTTGGATGGCACATTATGGATGACTTCATTTAGCTTTTATTAAATGTGCACATCCCTGGGCAATAACCACCCCCCCACCCCCCGACACTTAAAAGGAAAAGAAAAAGAGGGAAGAGAAAAAAAAGAGAGGTGGGGCTCAGACAAGGGAGCAATTCTAGTAACACTTGACAATGATATTATTTTGCATTTCCAAGTACACTCTTACATTTAGTTATCCACCTGCTAGGAACATGACAGAAGACCACAGATGCTCAATCCAATCTAAGGAGAAATGAGTGGAATTTCTAATGTGCTGGAACAATACATAAATTATGTGCTTAACAAACAAACAAACAAACAAACGCAAATGATTGACCAACTCTTTCAATATTTGGAAATAGTGGTGGACTACTGTAATTATTATATGCCAGAATTGAAGTTGGTAAAGGCCGACTAAAAATGTAACCTTCATCTTTACCTATATCAATCAGGTAATATGAAATGTTCTTGACACCTAGCAGCTTGGGTGGAGCAAATCCTCAAGGTGCTTCTCAATATGGAGACAAAATCACCCTGTTTTGATGCTGTGTGTTGAAGCAGGACTCCTAGTGCACTTGAGTTGCCAAGGAGCCTGTGATTTTCTCTCTATATAGCTACTTAATCAAAAAAGAGCTGTCCAGATCTACTCTGGATCTTAACTGGGAGAGAGAGTATCCAGTGTGATGCTCCAATGTGACTCTGCCATTCAACGATAATCTTTGAAACTTGACCCTGTTCTGCTTCTGAATACATATAACCTACAAAAAATATACTGCATTTTTTTTTTAGCATGCAAACTATGAATTTATGTTTACTGACTCCATGCCCACGTCAGTAAATGTAAAAATGAAATGACTAATTTGCCTAAAAATTTGGCGCATGTAATTTATTGACGTTTCAGTCACCATACTGTGTCACTCTTAAAGAAACAGGATCTTAAAGGATCCTTCATGGGGCATAAAACTGCAAATATGAGTTTTAACAGGAGAATATACATAACAACTGTAAAGTATGAATTTCGTTATTTGGCCATATCCATGTGGAGATTAATGACATTTGCCTGAGCGCACTTGTGTGAATAACTCCAAAAAGTAAATGTTAGCTTGAAGGCCGGGGTTACTGGTCATAACCTTTCTTGTTACAAATCACTCTTACTTGCTAGAAATGTCATAGAGCCTGGGCTGTATATGTACACACAGACATTCACTGCTTCTGATAATAAACTTTAGTCTAAGTGAAGTCAACTAAAAAAGGCAACTACAGAGAAAAGGCAATCATCAGTTATTAAACAACCATTAATTAGAGAGGTTCTGGGATAGTATTATTTGTTAAACACTGCTCAAATGCCCTCATAAAAAAAAAAGGATCAGATTCTAATCTACCTTTGCCCTACAGTCATGCTTGCATACATATAAAACACATGCAGCATAAAATATACAGTGAGCTCTGTGAATAGGAAAAAAGATGATCAAAGTTTACCAATCTCATTCTCTTACAAACTCAGGGGTAATCTTTATAAGGTCTATTAGAGGCAGTGGACATTTAAATGCTAGTGTTTTCTCAGAGTCTCTTAATGGCCAGCACGGATCATACAGTATACCGTATAATATTAACTACCACAATCAAGTCAGGCAGCTGGAAAATGATGTGTGACACTAAACAGGATCTAAAATGGTTCTTGATTGGGCATAAAACTGGTTCTATCAGTAAATTGTTCTCAAGGGTGAATTTATTTGCCAACTAAATGGTCTCTAAAAATACAACTATGTACAGTATATATAAAGGTGCAGTCAGAGGTTTGTATATTGGGGTTTCAGTGATTTCTTTGAACTTGAGTTAATGGGAAGTGTAGCTACTTTGACAAAGTATGGAGGAAGACCCAAATTGTCCTGCTCAGCTGAGAGAAAACTGGTTCAGGTGGTTGGGAACAACCCAGGAACCATCAAGGCACAGACCTACCATGAAGTGGAAGTTGTTGGAACACCATCTACAGTCAAGCAAGATTTCTATCACTATGGACTGATAGGCTGCTGTCCAAGAAAGAAGCCCCTGCTCCACAATCGCCACATTCAGGCTCAACTAAACGGACCACATGGACAAAGAAAAAGCCTTATTGATGATAGTTTTATGGTCAGATGAGACAACGATTGAGTTGTTTGGTCACAATGACCAGAGGTACAGAGGAACACTGTACCAACTGTTAAGAATGGTGGTGGTAGCATCATGCTCTAGAGCTGTTTTGCTGTCAGTGGATCTGGTGCATTGCACAAAGTAGATTTAGAAATGAAGCCCTTCAGAATTCTTCAGCAGAATCTCAAACCATCAGCTTGAATCTGGGACGCGATTGGGTGTTCCAACAGGACAGTGACTCCAATCACACATCAACACTGGTTGCGGAATGGATAAAGCGTCCTACCATTGAGCTTAGCACAAATTTTGACCTGAACCTCATCAAAAATACAGGTACTATCCTTAAAAGTCAGATTTATTCCAGAAAACACACAAATTTACCCAAGTCTTCCTATTTTACTAAGAAGGGTTGTCAAATATCCAACCAGAAATCTATCAGAAGCTCGTTGATGGCTACTAAAAGCTTCTAGTCAAGGGGAAACTTGTTAAGGGATATTTAACCAAATATTAGGTGTGCTGCATGCATAATTTTAACCCTGTGTTGATTTCAGAAGACCCAAAATAAATTAAAACATGCGCACCGAATTCTTGTATTTTTCCTATTAAAGATTTCTGTTGTACAATCATTCTCCCACAGAAAAAGAACAGTTCAAAGAAATCGCCAAAAGTCTAATATCGCCATGGCATTCATGTCCATGATCAGTGTATGTAAGGTTCCAGTAGGCTACATCTTAAATGTGTCAGTAATTTGATGTAAAATAAATGAGTGTGTGAAGAACAGCTTCGAGTTATGTCTCTGTCTCTCTCTCTGAGTGAGAGAGAGAGAGAGAGAGAGAGAGAGAGAGAAGCTCTGTGTTCTACCTGACTGACACCAGAAATGATTTCCCTAAAGAGACACGCTGAAAACCTGTGTAGCTATATATGTAGGACTTTCTTATCATAGCATTAAAATGTAAGCCTCGTTCCTTCATGTTATCATGATATAATTATATATAATTTGTCTATCCCTCCATCTGATATGCTTGTTAGGTGATTTACTAATTAAACGCTTAGCAAATGTAATGGCCTACACTTTGCAGTACCTTAAACATAACATCAACAGAATACATTATGGTACTTGTTATTAAAATGAGAAATCATTCATTTTCATGTTGTAATGAAAATATACTGTAGCACCTTAATTCAGATATTATATCCTATCCGTTTAATTTGTAATGCAAAATGCAAATGTTGTTTATAGGAATGTAAAGACACTAGAGTGCATCTGTACATTTGCCAAACCTGTCAGATTTATCATTGATCAAATTACTCGAATTAATTTATCAGCTGTATATATTATATTATATTCCAATTTGGTCCGTTTGGTTTTAGGTGAACTGGTTAGAAAAGAGGAAACCTGAATATATTTCCTGCTCATGTAAAACTTATCTCATGTATCTCTCAGTCCAGTGCACTGCAGTCAGCTCTCTGGGTGTGTATTGAAGTTATTCAGTGTGTGTGTAAACAGATGATGTAGTGCTCTGTCGTGGATCTGACCTCATAGAACTTTTTGTTTCTTTTTTGATACGAGCAAGATCCAGCAGAATGCAATGCAGACAAATATTACAGGCGAATATTGCATCCAGCGGAAGCCTATAGTGTCTTGGATATTCCATTTACTGACAATGCCCCTGCCTGCTTTTTTGTTCCTCTCCCTACCTCAATACAATATGGCTTGGTTGAATAGAAAACACCTAAAAGAAAACCCCAGAAAGGAACGTAATCAATGTATAAGGTGAGGGAAACAGGAAAAGACAGAGAAAGAAAACTTTTATGCAAAGGCTAGAGAAGCTTGCCAAAGGAGGAAAAGGAGCCGGAGATAGAAAATGCACAGTTCAGGAGTCTGCTCAAACGAGGAGTCTGCTCAAACGAATAGACTTATATACTTGAGGCTTGTCACTCATTTGGTGCAAGTGTGCCAGTGGTAATCTGGAATTGCCTCAGTCCCAACTTACATCTCTCCTAAACTTTACTAAGACAAGTTAGTGTATCAGTTACAGCATTCAACATTTGTGTTCACAATTCATCACTATTGTATGACAAGATGATTTACCCTGAGATATTCCATCCTCCCTCTCTCTTGCTCTCCTTCTCTCTTTCTTCCTTTCTCTCACATACATACATATAAACCATTAAGGCCAGATGTATACAGTATGTCCTTGGCCCAAACCTTCATTGTCTTCCTGTGAATATTGATGAAGGTCCCTCTGCCCCAGGGCTCTCAGATGAAGGGATAAATGAAAATCAATAATGGCAGAAAAAAGCTAAAAGAATGCCATTCTACCATGACATAGACTATCCTTTAGGCTAATGGCTTCTTCTCATGAGGAAATTATTTTTCGCACATCCACCCACGTCATTATGGTGACAACACTTATAACTTTCTATTATAGGCTTTATGAATGAGCAAACCTTGTAAATAGGGACACATGGCAACCCTTCTACGTTTCTTTTTTTACTGCTTGACAAGTGGATCTCTTTTAGATTAACATTTCGATTATTATCACAACATTCTTTACCTATTTCTCATTCCTAACAGAAGCAGGTATTTCATAAATCTAGGCAAGGAAATTCTTTCCAATCTGCAACTATCCAGTTTAGGTGAATAGGTAGCTTGGTCTTGACTGACAAGATGAGAACCTAATGTGACCATCTGCTGCTGCAAGCCATACATTACCTTACATCACCTTCATTTGGCAGACGCCTTATCCAGAGCGACTTACTTTTTTTTTTTTTTTTCATCCAACTGAGCATTTTAGGTTAAGGGCCTTGCTCAAAGGCCCAGCAGTGGCAGCTTGGCGCTGCTTGGATTTGAACTCCCGACCTTCCGATCAGTAGTCCAACGTCTTAGTGAGAGTTACTCAACAGTAGAGCTACTTGAGACTTTTTATCCACTTGAAGTAGTCTGGTCCTTCTTCTCTGACTGCTCTCATCACCCATTAAGGAAAATTACTGAACGCCTTCTAATGGTTTCCCAATATTATGCTTACCATGGTAACCCCTTAACTCACAGGTAAGCATATATGATTAGTAAAAGAAAAACACTGCACTTCAGTTTAGAGCAATGTTTCTCAACTACTGTGCCACGGCACATAAGTGTGCCGTGAGAAATCATCAGGTGTGCCGTGGAAGATTATCCAATTTCACCTGATTG
>JAQMCW010000018.1:5289477-5300999 GCA_030068335.1 Chrysichthys cranchii
CTTTCACCTATAGAGAACATTTGGCGCATCATTAAACGAAAAATACGTCAAAGACGACCACGAACTCTTCAGCAGCTAGAAACCTATATCAGGCAAGAATGGGACCAATTTCCAACACCAAAACTCCAGAAACTCATAACCTCGATGCCCAGACGTCTTCAAACTATTTTGAAAAGAAGAGGAGATGCTACACCATGGGAAACATGCCCCTGTCCCAACTAATTTGAGACCTGTAGCAAGCATCAAATTTGAAATGAGCTCATTTTGCGCATAAAATTTAAAAGCTTCCTCAGTTTAAACATTTGTTATATTATCTATGTTCTATTGCGAATAAAAACTGACTCATGTGATTTGAAAGTCTTTTAGTTTTCATTTTATTCAAATTTAAAAACATCCCAACTTTCTGGAATTCAGGTTGTAATTATTTTAACCCAGATAAGACTGTGATGAAGCAATTTTGTCACAGATGCTTCCTCTCTACTTTTTGTTCTCTTACTTCCTAGTTCCTGTTTTGTTTTTCCACCTTCTGGTTTTTGTCTGCTGTTAATTATTAGCCTTTTATTCTTGCTGTTACTCAGTATACATACAATCTAGATATATTTTTTCTTTGTGAAGTTCTGTAACTGTTTTTACCAGTTCCATTCCCAAATAACAATGTTAAAACATTCATAGTCAGATGTTTTTCATACAGGTGGTTGGTGGAAAAGTGGTCATGTGGGACTTTAACACATGACCCTGCTTTAATAGTGACACTAATTGAACAGTTTAAAACTCAAGCATAGTTGCTTACTTTGTATGTCTGAACAGAACCTTATTCCTCTTCCTCTCATCCAAAGTACCAAAACATGCCAGCTGTGTTAATAATTCAATGAAGAGAACAACAGGGCCTTTTACAGGAACATGAATTTGCTGGCTCCCTTTCCGTTGGTGCTCTATCTTTCCACCCCCCCACCCCCATAATCCAGAGCTTTGCGCATTCTTAAATTTCAGCGCTAGCTAATGGATTTGGGAAGGTAAGTGCACATACACACAATAGCGGTGTTGAGATGGAGACTGCAGCTTCGCCTAAAAGCCTGATCTCTTTATAGTTCAAAAGAGAGAACTCTCTCAGCCTTTTTTTTTGTTGTTGTTGTTTTTTTTACACACAACATGATAGGTTTGTGCTTGCAGAGGTATGTAAACGGTTCCTATTAAGACAGGGACGAAAGTTAGGCTACTGAAACAGCATGACACTATACATACAAAGTGACACTGCTGGCGTGAGTGTAATTAAGCATTGCATGAGGATACCGTTTATAATAAAAATTAAAATTGCTATACGTAATGAAGCCGTGGGTCTTTATGCCGCTGCGTTCTTTATTAGGAAATCATTGCAGAGTCAGACACAGAGAGTGCATGAGAATATGAATCATTAATTCATGTCTATTTGATTGAAATCATGATGCAAGAAGATTTCTGTCTTTGTACTAATGAGGTGGAATTAGCATAAGAATATGTGGCATCTCCTTCATCATGATAGATATTATCAGCGCATATGAAAAGCTGAGGCTTCCAAGCCAATAAGCAGATGCACGCCATTAGTCTCCGCTACAGGGCGCTATGGACTAAACAGGATCAAACAGGAAGGAAATGCAAGCGCATGGTAAAGAAATTTTATTTGGTTTATTTTCCTTGTTAACTGTGCAACATAAAAAACCCCATTAAAGCTGCAAAAGCAACTTCCAGCCTGCGTATGACTCCTACAGTGAAGTACGATTTGCCACAATCTTCAGAATGATCATCATTTAACCACAGTGTGGTTAAATTTTAAAATCTAATTGGTCAGAAGATAAGCATTATTTTTATATAACTACATGGTTTAGACAGTCGCTCTGACTGTAACATGAATGGTCGGTTGATATTAACATGCTTCTTCAAATGTATTATTGTTTCTATGGTAACAGCTCATACACAGGGCATTGTGTAAGCCACATAATCTACAACTAATAATAAACAGATTTGTAAAAAAAAAAAAGAGACAGAGAGAGAAAGAGAAAAAAAGTGATTTTGTTGTTTAATGTAGAAAAATACACCATTAATGTGGTGAAGCTTTTGTTAGAACACATTTTTGTAAGATATATGGAAGGAGTCTCAAGTGTCAGTACTTTGGGCTTTGTTAAATTTCTCAACACAAGAACTTCTTGACAACAGAGGAGATTTTACGCTTACCAGTTTCCTGGTAAAATGAAAAACTGCATTTTGGAGACCAGGATAGAAAGGAGAGAGCAAAACCAAAGGAGATGCTGGTAAGTGAATGACTGTTTAGCATTGCAATTGGGTACGTGAGAATGGGCACTAACATGTCTTTCAGACATTCCACAAAATCAAATCCGACTAACTACAAACAGTCAAAAAGTGTTGTTCATTAATACATTGAATATTGTGCCATAATTATCATAGGCACATTGCTGTGGTATAAGTGCCATTACACAATTTGCACCATTTCACACTGCTGCTAAAAGAAAATAATGT
The DNA here is from genome assembly GCA_030068335.1 of Chrysichthys cranchii. Taxonomy (NCBI): domain Eukaryota; kingdom Metazoa; phylum Chordata; class Actinopteri; order Siluriformes; family Claroteidae; genus Chrysichthys; species Chrysichthys cranchii. The sequence goes on from JAQMCW010000018.1 coordinate 5,291,989, forward strand.
TTCGTGTTGTCGTGTTTTAACAGACACAGTTTTACATATGTTACCCACATATTGTGGCCATGCTGATCAATTCTGACCATAATCAATTATGACCTTTTCATATAAACAGTGCTCCCTGCTTTAATGATCAGTTAGAAATGTGCTGCCATTAGCTTATAGGAAAGACCTCATTCCACAATCTGACACAATCCTAGAACCACTAAATATTTGATGCAAACCATAACAAAATACAGACAGTGCTAGGGGTGGCTAGAGAACAGCATGCAGAAGGACAAATGGAAGGAGGGAAGGAGGGAGGGAAGGAGAAATGTGGAGAAGCAAAAAGCTTGTTGTCAGTGTAGTGATGCAATTATCTGTCTTTTCCCTCCCACTTTTAATTAAGAGACTATTGATAATGGACAATTATGGTGAGTGAGTGAGTGTGTGAGACAGAAAGAAAGAAAGAAAGAGAGAGAGAGAGAGAGAGAGAGAGAGAGAGAGAGAGAGAACGCAGACGGGTATGTAGCAGGATGAGGATGGCATGGTGCAACCCTGACCCCTAGTGGATATACCGCCTGTGGACAGATTTGCCTGAAACTATTATTATTATTATTATTATTATTATTATTATTATTATTATAGGCCTGAATTAAACCAAGAATACAGTATGACTATCTGAGCTACTATCCTAGTAATGTATTGACCAGTTAGTATCCACCAGTGCCTAAGAAGAGCATGCTGAAACGTTACAAAAACGTCTCTGAGATGGTTTGAAAACCATAATAACGGAAATGTCTTTTTGTCATTTAAAATGCTGTTTTAATGTTTATACAAACAAAAGATGTTAAGTGTGGGCTCATGTTTCCCAGAATCGAATTTTTTTCTTCATACACGGGTCAACATGGAACAAAATAAGCCTAATCTTTTTTTTCCTGGTTAAAAAACTGGTTAAAAAAACTGGTTAAAGCCAGTTTTGGTCCATTACAAGAGAATAACAATGCAAAACAGAATGGATTGCTAAATGATGACTCGCTAATTGCCGCCAAGGAATCTGGGAAGGGTAAGCCAGCCCATTTAAAATGCAGAACTTCTTCTTCTTAGATCCTGTCATGCTGTCCGGCACATAGGGTGTCAAACGGCCCCCATGGGGCTCGGTTGACATTTCCGTAGCTAAGTGCATTCTACAAGGTGAGGTCGCTAGCCCCATGCCCAACCCTCCCCCAACTAGGGACTTGGGCTCATGCATGCACGCACACACACACACACACACACACACACACACACACACACACACACACACACACCTATGGGCAATTTAGGGTAGCCAATCCACCTAATGTGCACGTTTTAGGACTGTGTGAGGAAACTGGAGTACCTGGAGGAAACCCACACGGACTCAGGGAGATCATGCAAACTCCACACAAAAAGACTCCCATGTCGATCTCAGGGCTCAAGACCAGGACCTTCTTGCTGTGAGGTAATACTGCTAACTTAGCCACCGTGCCACCCAATGCTCAGCTTATGAGGTAGAATATTCTAGAAACAGGTAGTTTTCAAGAATCATTAACTCGTAACCTTCTGCAAACCTATGGAAACAAAAAAATTACCAATAAGTCACCATTGTAACAACACAGTGTTCTCCCTGTGAAGAAGACAAAATAATCCAGAACAGACAAAACATTTTAAACAAACCAAACCACAACAACAGCAGCAAAAAAAACCCCAAAAAACGAAAGCAGCAAACCACATGAATGCACATAAAAATTCATACTTCTTTCTTTGTATTTTTGCATCTAAATGATAGAGGATTAAAGATTTCTGAGACAGATGTGTTGAGGCTGGTAGAGGCTGTTTTCAAATGTAATCGATCCACAAGGCACTTGCATAAAATAGTATAAGGGTGAGTCAAAGGAAAACCTTAAATGTGCAACTACGGTAAATTAGAAGTGAAATTTGTTTCTACAGGAATCCCAATTCTCGTGAACAACTGAAACACTTGCACTGAAGCAAATGGAGAGCATGAAAAGTTTGAGAGTAGAAAAATGATACATTTTTGTGACACCTATTTGCAATATATAATGTAACATCTTGTTTAAAAAAATGCATAAAAGTTAAGGTTTTTAAATCACAAAAAAGCTTGTATGCTACAAAAATAGCAAACAAGGCTAAGTGTGCAATTTAATTACACACACAAAAAAAGCTATGGTTGATTACATATTCTGTTAGCTGTACTAACCATGATTTTAGCTGCCTCCCAAACCCAAGTAATGTGTACGCTTTATACTGTTAATTCTGTATTCAGGAAAAGTTCAAGCTTTCTTTCCACACATTTTCTGACAGTGAAAACTGATTCACTATTCCAAAGCTGTGTAACTCAAACCTCTTAAAAGCAATACATTACCACACAGATGCTTCTGTGAAGTAATAAATGACATGCGAGGCTGCAGAAAGTTGAGCTTATTGTACATATCCTTATGTTGAGTTGCCATAATTATCATATATTACCTCAAAGGAACTGCGGCTCGAATTGCCTCAGAGGGATAAAAGGAGATAAAGAGTGTGGAACTGCAAGGGGGAAAAAAAAAACGTGATATCAGATGTTATTGCGGCAATGATTCATATAAAATGACAGCGATATCTCTGTAGCTTGCTGCTATACTTTGGAAGACAATTTTGTCTGCTAACCTAACAAAGTGACAAGCGCCACTTGATTGGTGATCCTCTTACTGTGGCATAGCTGGAGAACTGCAGTTCCAACTTTCTTTTTTAATCCCTCAGAACCACGGTCTGTTACTCAGTTATTTTTCTTCATGTTATTTAGTAACTATGGTGAAAGTGATCAAAGATGAACAGTGACAAATTAAAGGCAACATAAAGAGGCCTAGTAAGGTGTTGTGCCACCACAAACCACCAGAAACCAGAACTGCACTGATTCTACAAGCATTTGGAACTGTACTCAAATAACGTACACCGGTCTTGCAAAAAATCAATTTCCCAGGCTTTTGATGTCGACTGGCACACATTTTAAAACCCAAACCTCCCATGTTCGATTAGATCTGATGACTATGAAGACCATAGCATACGTTTTATATCAATTCTATCCTCAACAAAACATTTTGTGATCTCTCATGCCCTGTCGGTGAAGGTGGGGTCATCATGGAAGGGATCACTCCCATCAGGATAGAAATGTTTTATCACAGGACAAATGTGATCAGTCAGAAGAAATGAATCGATTTGTGGCAACAGTTTTTTCCAAGTGGAAATGTGAACTCAAATGATGCCAACAAAAATAAACACCCTAGGGTTAGGGCAACATAGGGCGTCCTCGGTTTACGGCATCATCGACCTACAGAGTTTTGTGGTTACGTTGGTCTCCCATAAATGTATTAAAAAGTCTTAGGAAGAGGCTTTGTTTACATTCGCCGTTGATATTTAAATGAATGCGGCACTCAGGATCGACCTCTCAACCAAACCCGACAGAGTTCATACGAACCCTGAGCACAAACGTACAGACCAATCATAACCAAGTCTTTCGCCACGTCGGCCAATCAGCGCGATTGTTTTTCTTTTTTCTTTTCGTTACCTAGTTGGAGATCCGGGTGCTGTATTAGGCTGGTTTACCATTATACAGTGTTGTACAGTGTGTGAGTTCCGACTAACGGGGAAAATCATGTTACGTCGACCCGTAGGAACAGAACTCCGCCATAAATCGAGGACCCCCTGTACACCCCCCCAAGCAATATACGCCGATCAGCCATCACATTAAAACTAACTGACTATCTCATTACAGTGGCACCTGTCAAGGGTTGGGATGCATTAGGCAGCAAGTGAGCAGTCAGTTTTCAAAGTTGACGTGTTGGAAGCAGGAAAAATGGGCAAGGATCTAAGCAACTTTGACAAAGGACAAATGGTGATAGCTAGACAACTGGGTCAGAACATCACCAAAAATCTTCCTGGTCTTCCTGGTATGCAGTGGTTGGTAATTACCAAAAGTTAGGATTTTAGAAGAAATATCAGACCCATGGGTATTGGTCCACTCCATGCACTGTTCTGAATGCATGTGAAGCTTAATGAAGTTAAGTGAAGTTTTAGCATTTGTGCTCGTAAATGTGTCACAAAGCTGTATTTTGTGTTGTAATTTCTGTTGCTCCTGTGTCTCCTCCTGTAACTTACAATACTTTATCCTAACTGCTCCAGGTGGCTAACTACGCTGTCAGCTGTCAGACAGACTTGTCACACTTACCTAATATTTGCCTACAAGTTTTACCTACCTCCTGAATCTTCTTTTGATGCGTTTTCTCTGACTATGCTTAATAAACTCCTGCATTGGTATCCAAGTTTGTTACAAAATGTTCTTCCTATACCAGGTATTCATTCATACCTTTATGTATACCTGCATTTATAGCAGAGAAGGCTTCGAATCACCTACATCTTGAGTATATAATTGGAAGAACCGATTGTGCTGAATGAGGTCCCCAAAAATGTTTCCATTTCTTTTAAAATGAGACGGGGATCTTCAAAAGATATGGCTAATAAAAAGAGGAATGTGGCTAATAAAATATCAGCCTTCAGGACAAAACATAAGCTAAAATGACTGATCATTAAATGATCATTACAGACATAACATCAGAGGCTTAATGATGCCATGACCTAATGCCACAGTTCACAGAATTCCAGATTGAACAGGGTATTTAGAGAAACAAAGAGCAGTCACTACAATGCTGCTGTTATTATTTAATAATTCTGAAATTGGAGTGAATATGAGTTTTTAATTGGGTTAGGTTTTTGATCAGTGGTGCTGCACGATGGTTTAGCAAGAAGGTTCTAGGCTCAAACCCGCCAGCCAACTGGGGTCTTTCTGTGTGGAGGATGTATGTTCTTCATGTGCCTGTGTGGGTTTCTTCTGGGTGCGCTGGTTTCCTCCCACAGCCTAAAGATATAGAGACTAGTTCACCTGGCTACTCTAAATGGCCCATAAGTGGGAACGCGAGTGTGAATGGTTGTTTGTCTCTGTGTTAGCCCTCTGAAAAATTGGCAACCTGCCCAGGGTGTTCCCCGCCTCTCATCTGAAGGCGGCTGGGATTGGCTTCAGTTTCCTCAAGACCCTGATGGATAAGCGATATAAATAATGCATGGATAGATGTTTTTGCTCAGTTTGTTTCCATTTCATACGTAGTGAAATTGCAGCAAAATATTTCTGTCCTTTTTTTCTGTTCTAAGTATATTGCATCCCTCAACAACTAAACAACTATTTCCCAAATCTTTCTTTGGGGATCAATAAAATACACCTATCTATTCATGGATGCTGACTTCAGTGAAACTAAACACTCATTAAAAGTCAGCGACCGAAAAGGCACCGGTTCCTCAGGAGAAATCGAATGCGGCAATGCGGTGACTTTACGTGAGTTTCTGCAGAACATTCAGCTGCTAAATATGGAAAGAAATAAATGCACTCCCTGTCTCCCAAAGCCTGCTGGGGAACAGTGTGAGTGTGACCTGGATTGAGCAGGTGTGTGTGTGTGTGTGTATGTGTGTGTGTGTGTGTGTGTGTGTGTGTGTGTGTGTGTGTGTGTGTGTAAGGGGGGTCTAGAGATAAATGTTAAGGAGATGAGGGAGAGTGAAAAAATCTAAATCCATCTAAAGGATTTATGGTGTGTTGTAACCGTCACAAAATGAACGCACACAAAAAAAGAAAATTAAAATAGCATTGATGGGCAGTTGGCACATAAAATCAACTCTGCTCAGCCCTGATGCAACATTGCTACCTAGAGGACATTTAATGTCAGTACAGGGCTTTTTACACGTCCAGGAAACACATTAAGTTTTTAGAAGCAGGCTTACTGTTTGCAGAGCAGTTCTTAAGGAAAGGTCAGAGACTGATCCTACTGTTCTGGGAGGACAAGAGCTCATCCGATCAAATCACAAAAACTAGCCCTTGTGTTATCTGAAGACAAAAAAAATAGCTCTTCAGCATCCACACACTTTCAAGCCCAATTTTTTTTTTTTGGCATGCATGGGGATTCTTTGATTAGTCAGGATGTGCCTCTGCATATCATGAAATCTTTTTAATAGAAAAAAACATACACTCTTAACTGTTACCTAGTATGTGTGTCCATATTTCCAATAGTACTACATGCATTAATAGAGCTATATTATTAAGACATTTATAGGATGCCGAAACCCACAGTGTAGAGCCAAATGCCATTTCTGACACACTTACCGAGCTATTTAAGACCCATTTTTTTATTTATTGTAATGTCAAAGCAAATGTTCCATTGTACGTGCCTGTCACTTTAAAGGAAAGCAACTACACATGCATTAACCTGTGTGTACTCAAGAAAGAAACACATTTTGTTTTATGAATTACATCAAGACTACAGAACAGCTGCTGCGCGTCATTCCCAGTGCTCGGACTGGTACAAATCGGTTACCTGATGTGAATGGGAAGTCCGTTCCACAGTCCCCTGAAATGTTATTAGAGCAGAAGAGACAAATTTGTGGGAAAAAATGAAACTAGAATTACTCTCTTTTACATCATCTTGGTGTGGGCCATGGCAAAACTGTGCTCTTCTTACAAACTGAACTAGTTTACTTAGACCAGGGCTCAGTTGTTTGGTGTACACATAAATACAAGTGGACACACCCTAAATCACAGGACACACAATAAACCATGGAGCTCAGACAGCCGGTTATGAAATTATGAAATGCTCTTGGATTTATAGGCTTCCAAAAATTAGATACTGAGAATTTCCTTAAACAGACACAGATGGTGATTACATTATGGTGGATCATGCTCAGGTCTTATTCTCCTGTAAAACACTTTAAAGGCCAATTCTACTTAGACCTACATATGACAGCCATTATTTGGGTAAAGTATGGATGCTAATACAGTGCAGCGATTTGAGGTCAGGTTAGGTCCTTATTTCACCAGCAGCCTAAATTTATATTGATTTTATATCATCTAAATCCACTTTGTGCCAAAACGCACTCTCTCACACATGCACACACTCAGCCGGAGGGTGTGCAGCCAAAATTTTGACACAGAGGTTACAAATCCAATCAGCTGGAAAATACCACTGGGTCTCACGCGGAGATGGTTTGTGCTGCTGGGACAACAGAACAAGAGAGCTTTTGAAATGTAAGTATGACCTTGTATACTTGTTAACCTCTCAGTGGTTATTCTATCACCCCAAAATAGAAAAACATTGCATGCAGCGTTAATCTTTGCCAAGAAAGCTAGTCTTTTAAAAGAGAAATGCTAAACTTTTTAAAAATGCAAACAAACACTGAAAGGAAAGGCTGCATACAGTGGTGCAGTGGTTAGCATTGTCACCTCACAGCAAGATGGTTCTGAGTTTGAAACCTGCTGAGCCAACTGGGGCCTTTCTATGTGGAGTTTGCAAGTTATCCCCATCCCTGTGTGCGTTTCTAATGGGTGTTTGTCTCTGTGTGAGCCCCGTTATAGATTGGTGACCTGTCCAGGGTGAACCTCGTCTCTCACCTGAACTCAGTTCCAGGTTTTACCTAACCCTTAACGGATAAGCGGTGTACATAATGGATGGATGTCTAGGACAAGAAGCTAAATCATGTGTATTCTGTGTAGTGTGTTCAAATGGGGATATGTGTTCAATGCTTACAAGGTCACTTATCACTATTTTGACATCATGTTGAAATATCTCAATGTGGAAGTTAGGATGGTGGACAATGCTAATTGTAATTACATTTTTATGCCGTTGAGGTCCATATAGGAGACTGAATGGCTGTGCGTGAGCATGTTAAGTTGCTTGCACCAGTTATTAGCAAGCCGATCTCTATATTGTCCACTTAACTCGTAACACTCTCGCTCTCTTTTAGAAACCGCTTAATCCTGGTTAGAGCTGCACTGGTTCCAGAGAACACCGAGTGTGAGGCGGGAATACCCTCTTGATAAGACGCCAATCCATGCAATCATTCACACCAAGGCGCAATTTGTCTTAGCCAATCCACCATGCTTTTGGGAGGTACGCAGGAACAGGAGAACCCAGAAGAAAGCCATGTGAACCTCTTCACAGAGAGTAACATGAGGCAGCGCCCACTGCACCACCTAACAACAGTGTTCTCATCCCTTTAAACACTTGTCCACTGTTTGTGTTTGTCCACAATACAGTATGACACGTTCCATGTAAATGCCTTCCTGGAAAGATGGTAATGCCGTATGTGTGTTAGAAGTGTTCGATTTCTATTTCTTCCTCTTCCCCAGTCTTCCTCCTTCAGAAGTTCATAATCAGCAGCTACTGGTCAGCAAACTCAGCAATAATGAGATACTCCTGAGGACATCTTTGTTTATAAGTGTGCGCTTGTGTGTGGTCGATTTAATTTCTTGTCGTAAGGGAGCTGTTCTCTCTTGCGCACCAATGTTACTGTGATTACAAAGCCTATTATATAGATACTGTATAGTGCTCCAAGCTTCACCTCACACCCACATCACAGTGAGGAAGCCACACTGATAAGCGTACTCAAAAAATAACACAGATTTATAGGTATGTGCAGACAGGAATCTCTGTGAGCAGTGAGAAAGACAATGACATTTATATAAATATTGCAGTGAGGCAAGAAATAAGTCCCTGCTACTTCAGTAACAGTGAACACTGTAACAGTATTTGACTTACATAGAGGTCGTTTTGTGTCTAAAAGAAGATTCAACTCTATCATCTCTTTCTTGTGTGAAATGAGACAGGTTATCTTCAGGTGAGGAAAAGTGGGAAGACTTACAGGGCTGCTGCCGTCTGACAGGGTGGTCATGCTGATTGACGTGCTCATCTTGTCCGAAGAAGAAAGTGATGGAGGGGAGGGGCTCCGCTTCTCCAGGATATCCTGTCTCTGCAGAAAGTCCCCCCAGGCATGCTGGATGCTGTCAATCAAATCAATTAGTGATCAGTGGTGAAATATAACAGTTTACAGACTGGACAAAATGTGATTATATACTCAGCAAAAAAAGAAACGTCCCTTTTTCAGGACTGTGTATTTCAACAATAATGTTGTAAAAATCCAAA
>JAQMCW010000018.1:5337431-5348659 GCA_030068335.1 Chrysichthys cranchii
TGTATTGTAAAGCTGCTTTGCGACAATGTTCTGTTGTTAAAAGCGCTATACAAATAAAATTGAATTGAAAATTGAATGTAATTCCAACGATCATAATGTTCATTCCTAATATTAAAAAAAAATTCAGATTTCAGGATCTCATTGAAATGCAAGTGAATAAGATATAAACTACCACAGTGAAATAGACTGAAAATACCCATATATGCGCATTTATTCATTCCTTATTGACACATCAGAAAAGCATTACCCAGCTGCACGGCAGCTTAACATCTGCTAAATTCTTTTCCCCCGCCTTTTCTCTTCCTCCAACACCCATTTCATTATCACAAACGGCATCTTCTTATTTTTCTTCCTCCCATAGTTTTTAAACGTGCTCTAAACCGCACCCCTACATTCTCCCAGCCCCTCTTTTTCGATTTCTTCTTGTATTTATGAAAGCCTTTCTTCCCCCCACGACATCCTGCTAAACACCCACCCAGTTCTTTTACGCTCCCTTTTCCCTCCCATTTCCACAGTGTGTCTTATACAACTTGAAAACCCTCCTCTGTTTTTTAAGTGACAGGCAGCCATCATTATTGTTATCCTAAGCCCCTATCACTTTATTAATCTAATGACATTTCTGCTAATTAAACAGAATGAGATGAAATGCCACGCTAATGACACGACCTGCAGATAAACAAGAAAAGAAAAGAAAATTCCCAAACTGTTTTTACTCTTTATGTTTTTTGGTCAAACGAGCTCAGTTAACTACATTGCATGGATGCCTCAGTAACTGCAATCTCATTACATTTTCTTCATCATTGCTTTAATTTCATAGCAATAATGCTATAATTATTTTTTGCCTTCAGGAATATCACGGTCCAATCATTGTATACATTAAAAATCACATTAAAATAAGTCAAATGAATCCATGATTTATTCACTTATTTGTAATATGATGTATTTATTTGCCTTCTTCTTCATATTAACGGAGCACCTCCAATATGTATGTAAATGAACTACCTGATTGTTCAGCATTACAGTCATGCTAATTAATGTTCCGTCTAGTACGTCACATTTTCTAGTAGGTGTAGCAACACAGCTATCTTGGATTGTAATGGTCACGTTCCTTGATCACGACATCCTATATAACTGACTCTCAACAATTATTCACATTTCAGGTCCAATTTACATCACCACATAGCCTAAGTATAAGCTATAACATACAGCACAGGCCAAGCTTAGAATTGATTATGCATGCATAAAAGGAAAGTGCCTAATTAGCATATCACTGGAGTAATTGTGGTTGTTTAACAAGGAAGCTGGAAATGGCAGCATTTCAAACAGCCATCACTGTTCTCTCTCTCAATTTCTCCAATTCATTTTATTTCTTTTATACTCTCTATCCCAGTCCAACTCAATCATGTCCTGAAATTTATCTTCAAGGGCTGTGTAGATTTAAGAACATAGACAGACCAGGCTTTTTCCCCCCTCAGGTCTTTTCGCTGGGAGAAATGAGCTTTTTGTGATCCGGATGTGAGCAGGATGTACTGTGTCAGGCTGAATTGAATAGATGCCACATTACAAGTCTCATGTTAGTGTGTGTCCGACCATTGTCCTCTGGTTCACAAGCAGGCTTTTTACCATCACTCTCACATATACAGGCAATTCAAGCAAATCATTGGGTACACAATGGGTCATAAATTGTATGTAAATGTTTTGGATGGCCAGTTCAGCCAGTGATATGCTGTTAATATAAGGGCTATAAACCTGGCAGTAAATAAAAGTCCATGCCTTTTTGAGGGTTCTGATGGCTCTGATGAAAGATGTGGATCATTCTTTCCCACAGGTTTCAGGGACCTTTATATGAATACTGTATTATAAATTAACTACTGTTTAAAATTACAGAACATATAAAGCAAATTCAAAACTACAAATGCATAGTCTAACAATAAACTTATTTCTACAGAGGAAACATAAAAGTTGGCTACTTACATTTAATCATAAAAAACATTCTACAAATTATATTACAAATAAATATCATTTGGAAAAGAACAAAAGTCAGTGAGTACACTTAGTGTATGAGAGGTAGAAGTAACAAAAATGAACTGATAAAAATGGAAGTAATGAAAATTCATGGGAAATGAAAAACAAAGGGTTCGAATGGATGTGATTTCATTCTCTGACAATTAACTCAACTAACATTTATCATTTTTCAAATGGATTGTGCAATTTGCACTTTGAAAGTGCAATTTTCCTTACAATATATAGCGAAGCAGCCTTGGCACTCAGAGATGGCTTTGAAAGATATTTGAACATTTAATCTGTTGCAGGCAGTTCACCAACTTTATGCCGTCGGCACTAGAACTGTTCAACAGTAATTACAGTCTCCGCCAGTTGAAGGTTTTATAGAATTGATAGGGGGGAAAGAGGACTGGCATGTTGCAGAGAAATGTGGTGACCACTCTGAAAGACCACACAGAAATGCCATCCTGCAGAAATCATTAACCACCCTGTAATTAGTCCAGGATTGATGTGTTTTTCACGAGCAAGCAACAGATAAATACAATGGCAAGGAGATGGGAAAGAGTTAGTTTATCAAAAGCTTTTAGCTCTAAGCATCCTGAGCAATGCAAAGAACAGGATTGGCTCGTGCATTGCATCTAATCGATGCCCTGCAGATATTTACAACTTTAATAATCAGCAGTGAGCACAGCCGCAGCTCGGCAAATATCCAGTCCTAACGTCTCAATGTGTGCCGCAATGCTGACGCAAACCTCTTTACGTATGTGGGCATCGATGTCTGACACAGCGCTTAATGTCCGAAAGCTAAATGCTAATTATCCTCTTCAACATACACAATGCTTTTTGGTGTTCACCACTTAGCGTTTGATGACTTATTGCTAATCCTTCGTGTATTCTATGTATTTATAGTGCAGAATGATAACTTATTGGGAAAAAAGTATATTAGATCATTTATATTTACAGTATTTGGAAGATATAAGGACATTCTATAGTCTAAATATACTATCAAGCTAAAACCCTGTGTACAATGACAGAGGACTATGACATGTTAGTACAACAAGTACAACTGCAACAAGTTTAGTTGAATATAGATAGTACCCAGCTGTTCAGAGAGTCAAGCGATGGGGATGTTCACCATTTGGATGCCAATGTAGGGAGGGAGGAGTCTTGATGGATGGCAGGTCAAGCTGTTCTAGAGGCTTGATGGAAATGTAGTGCTACATAGTGTTTGGTAAGTGCCTAGGGGAAGGACAGGGCTGGAACATTTTTGGCATTTTAGCCATTTATCAGGCATTTAAATCTTATGCAGGGAGGTTCATTGATGTAGTAGTAATCTGGTGATTTTGAAGATTCTGGAGCAGCTGCTGTGGTCAGATAGCATGCCATGGCAGACCTCTGCCAGGAGCAAGTTGCAGTAGTCCAGTCTCAAGATGGCAAGGGTCTCAACAAGCACATTGGTGACCCATGTGGAAAGAAATGGCCAGATGCTGTAAACCTGAGTCAGGTTAGCAACATGAGGAGAGAATGATCGCTGGTTGTCAAGAACCATTAAATGGTTGTGTGCCTTGTCAGATGGTGTGATCATAGAGTTGTCCTGGGAAACCACAGGATATACAGTAACTCTGTCTTGCTGGGATTTGATTTCAGGTGAAGAGCAGGTACAATGAGACATGATGAAATGTGTCTGAGGAAGGAAAGAAGAAGTGGCATGAAAACCCTTCTGAGGATATGACCTCACTCAGAGAGTGGGAATACTGTAGAAGGACAACAGAGGAGCAATAAGTCTTGTAGATAAGAAGCAATAAGTCTTGTAGGTCACCAGTGAATAGTCCACATGGAGCAGATATCCTGACATGTCACCTGACATGATTGCCCCTCAGGTAAGAAACAAACCATTGCCATGCTGTGTCTCTAATTCCAGAGTCTCGTGGTTGACCACGTCGAACATTGCTGAGAGGTCAAGGAGGATAAGGATGGAATACAATTTAGCTGTTCTATTTGGCCGTTTCTGTGTCTCGCTTTGAAGCCAGACTGGTTAAGACCTTGGACATTGGTCTGGGTAAGCAAGAGAGACAACTTATTGTATATGGTATGTTCAAGAATTTTAGAAAGAAAGAGAGAAATGGAATACCAGATCATAGATGCAAATGCTTGGGTTTTTTTTGATAATAATAACCCATGCTGGCTTGACGGTGATTGCTACATGCCTAAATGTAGATGAAGGGGAGGAGATCTTGCAAGATATTTATGGAATTAAATATACAAGAACAAGAACAAGCCCAAACAGAAAAAAAGGAATAATAAAACACTACCTTATTCCATTGATATGTACAGGGTAGTAGTATGCTTAGTACAGGAGTAAGCTTACTTTGTTCCCTGACAAACCTTGCAACTCACTGAAATATTCTGAAATGTCAGCAGGTAGACCTGCACTTGGACTGGTAACTTAACAAACAGACAGAGAAACACACTGTCAGACATAATTAAACTGATGAACTGCCTGCACTAGTGCTCGCAGATAAGACAATTCTGTCTCCCATCCACACACACTTACACACACACACACACACACACACACACACACACACTCGCCATATATCAGACAACAACTCACGTAGAGCTCATGACTGGCCACAGCTGGCATTCAAACAGTACAGATGTGTAATGCATGAGGTGAGTGTGCTTGTGGCTGGCAGACAACAGGGAAGAAGACCATGAACAGCTGGCGCTCCCAACATCAACTCAAGACCAAAAGGGATGAAAAATGCTATCTGACTTCCCTAAGGAGACTTGCTAAGCATGGTAGATTGGTGACCTGTCCAGGGTGTACCCCACCTTTTGCCCAGGGTCAGTAGGGAATGGCCCCAGGTTCCATGTAACCCTTAAAAATACACAGTATAGACAATGGATGGATGGATGGATGGATGGATGGATGGATGGATGGATGTTCTTTAGCTCATGCAAGCGCTGGAAGGGAATTCCTGTGCGGCCCATTCAGATTATGTAAATGACCTGTGTGCAGGTTAGAACTCCAAGATTGCCAGATTTTTCCTGAGTAAAAGGGTCTGATATTGCACCAAGTACATTGTAAGTACAGGCAGAAAACAGAAAGCAGAGGTGAAAAACTTTGAGAACTGTAGCAAGAGTTTGGACAGACTTACAGAAAAAAAGAAGCATTTTTTAATACTGTGTGCCAGCAGTTAATTGTACACCCAAGATACTGAATCGAGGTCATGAAATCATAATGTGTGTGGGATGCAGGCTATGCTTTTTAATTCGCTCTTTTATTTGTTAAATTAATACACGAATGCCAGTGTTTTTATTTCAGCATGTTCACCAGTAAAGAAAACATGTCCATGGATTAAAAAGTACATAGATTTAGCAATCATCTTCATTAATTGATTAACTTATAGTGTCATATTTATGTATTTGATTTTCCACTGAAATGTCGCTCGATATTTTTGTCTGCACTTAAAGCTCAAAACATGAATCTCAGCAATGCACACAGTATTGCGATCACAATAATCATTCAGACAGTGGATCTGCCCCTAGCTCGAGCCAACATCGCGCAAGAAAGACGTACTTCATTTCAGAATTGTACATAATTGAGACACGTCACAAATAAAATCAGTGCATGCTACTCCCAATCAGCCATGTATAGAGTTACGACTGAAGTCTGATGACCTACGCAAATATGGCCTGCTCTCCGTAACATGAAATACAAAAGTACCATTGTTTTATGCCAATAAAGTATTTTGAATTAGACTGAGAGAGAAGAAATGAAAGAGAGAGAGAGAGAGATGAAAGCCTGTGAAATCTGAATTTAGATCAGCTCAGACAAAGCCTTAAAGTGAGAGATGAAGGGGGAGAGAAAGAAAGTGTTCGAGCAAGAATGTGTGTCTGAGAGACAATGAGAGAGAGAGAGAGAGAGAGAGAGAGAGAGAGAGAGAGCTTCTCTTTGGTCTGCTTCACTTCTCAGCAGCTCACGCCATCACACTCAATCTTTCCCTTGATAGATACCCTTTCTTCCCTTTCTTCTGTGTTCCACTGATGAGTGTACAGAAGATAAGTGTACTCACACCCAGCACACAAACACACCTGGAGATATTGCAAAAAGCACTCAAAAAAATACAGTAATTGTAGCATACTGCACATATGACTCATTGTGAAAGACCACCACATCTTTATTTTGCTGACTGACAGAAATGGCCTGGACCTATCACTTATCTATCTATCTATCTATCTATCTATCTATCTATCCATCCATCCATCCATCCATCCATCCATCCATCCATCCATTTATTTATTTTAATCAGCCCATCACACTCATCATCTTGATCACATGACAAGACCACCAAGTCTTTTCTTTGACTCATAGCAAAAACGCTTCGCATAAATATTGCTTTTAATAACACAGTATAATAATTCAGCAACACTATCTTAGCTCACAAGCTATATAAACACAGTTCTGCTCTGTTAGGCATCACTCAAATAAGCTAACCAATGTTAGTATTTCTAGAAAGTACTATACTCTAGATAGAACTAGTGGATGTTTTTGCTAACAAGTTAACTAACCATAAAGGCAAGAAATGATTTTGTGGATGCAGTGGTTTCCCTGAAAATACAATACAAATACTAAAAAAAAAATCTCTTTATCAGAATGTTGTGCAGTAAACAGGACTGGAAGCACATTAAACCAGTTTGTCATTTATTCTGGTGCATGGTAATATTTTCAGTGGCTCAGCATTTTATATACAGTTAGTCATAAAATGAACCCTAACCCTGGAGCAATTTATGTCTTCATAAATGCAACTGCAAGGTCCATAAATTGTGCAAATCAAGTGTTGTACATTGGGAATTTGTATAGAATGAAGGTTAGGCTGAGTAGCTAGGTGCCTTTATTGGCCATGTGTTTTGGCATTGGTGAAAGAATCATTAAGCGGTCCTTACACTTGACTTTTACCACAATATTTCCTTACTGTCACTTGTCCCAATGATAAAATAAATAAACAAATAAATAAATAAACACACTAGCAAGCTTGCTATAGTTGTCCCGACATTCTCTCCCATGTCACCTCCCACTATGGGCTGATGAATCTATAGCTCTAGTTTCAGGTTCAGCAAGAAAATGAAATTTGATGCGGGTGTTAAATTTAATTTAATTCACTACAGCTCTAGCTCATCATGCACAAACTATGGTTTATACGCTGCTGTGAAATAGCTCGGGACTAATAGGGAATACGATTTCAGCAACAAAGATAATTTATTAATATCTTACCTTGTGGCAGAATAAAGAAATAGTTTGGAGGGCCTTAATATGCCAGAGCTGTCATTTGTAATAATTAAAGTGTGCAAATGAACTGTTCCTCTTAGCAATTAGCAATGTTGCAAAAGTCCTGTTTAATGTGCTGAATTTCTTTGCTAGATGCGACACAAATAGCCCAGTTGACAAGTAGCATTAGAAAACTACTAAAAAAAACCCAAAAAAAACCAAAAGCTATTATTAACTTTTTACTAAGGTCCTAAAATGACCCCAAATTATTACATGCAAGAGTTTTTGTTTAATTCAAGAGCCATTTGTTTGTAATTGGTGAGGCAGGCCAGGTTTGGTGTGTAGGCCACTATCTGCAAGCTCGAGTCTACAGTATATGAAACCTGTATATGAGTGTAAAGGTGATGTATACGTACATGTAAATAATTAATCACACACAGCGCATCTGACCTTCACATCCAAGTACACATCATAACCAGTGCTCCATGGAAACAACTGCCTTCATGTAGGGGAGGAGGGAGGGGTGGGAGGGAGCAAAAGAGAGAGAGAGAGAGAGAGAGAGAGAGAGAGAGAGCAATCTACTAAACTAGACACCACCTGCAAAAGACTTGAGGTGAAAAGTGTGTTAGGGTAGGATTGACACTCAGCACACACGTATGTATCACTGCTCAGGAATTCGACAAACTCTCCTCATGCTCTCTTAATGCCTTTCACTTCAAGTCGGCTGGATTTTACAGCGTCCCAACAGACGAACCTTTATTACATTTCTCTATTCATGAATTTCATCCTGTGTGGAAGAATAAACAGCGGGTGTGCTTTCCATCACACTGCCTCCAGCTGGTTAACTCCACTGTGACCTGAGACAGCAGAATTGCTTTAACACTTGTCTCCTAAACATTCTGTCGAAACTGTCGTGTGGATGTGTGTGTCTTTTATATACCGTAATAATGCAATGCAATGGATTTGCACAGTTCTCCACACCACTCCAGGTAGTCAAAGAACCGATGAGGTTTTACACAGTATCATGAAAAGGCTTTGCTACAGTATGCTTAGTACATACCTATCCAGGAAGCTAATGCTGCTCACACTGACATATGCATATGCAAGCAGCGTAAGTCAGTGTACATGTTTCTTGATTATTTTTTTATATGTAATGTAATATGTATATGTATTATATGTTTTATATGCATTCTACATTGCCATAAAATTTACTGTAGGAACAATTCTTACTGAAGGCACAGTTAATGGATTCAAACTGCATGCATTAACTCAATAAATCCATACATTTAACACAACTTGTGTCAGGTACAGACAGACTACATCAAACAACCAAACAAATTAGACTTCTTCTTTCAGTCAGAAGATACACAAAAATTCACATAAGCTGCTAAAATATATCCGTGGTTGCAGAAGAAACATGCCCTGATGTGAATGTACAGTAGTTATGTAAATTGGCAAGGTATATCACCAAGAATGATAACGGACAAAAACTGATTTGCTTCAATGAGCAACGCGCCCAGGAGCAGGACAAAAATTTGCAGAAAGTAATGGTCCACACTGATTACAACTAGGTAGTCTAATACAGTATCTCTAGTTTCATGGCAAACAAACAGCAGCGCTCTCACTCACAGAATTCTGCGAGAAGATAATGGTGATTTTATACTCTCAGCAGGATGGCTGTGCTGCGGAGTTACACCACATAAAGTTTAAATTCTCTCTCGTGCTCTCACTGTTTCAGGCCTATCTTTCCAGGGATATAAATTCCCATCTAACCTCCACTGCCCCAGTCCAAGGTTGGACTGTACGATTAAGAAACCAAGAAAGGCCCGTCTTAAATCCCTCACTTATAGCTCTGTCATGATAGTAGCTCAGGTGTCTTAGCCAACTTCTCTTCTGCGTCCTGTAAGATTGATGGCAGTTTGCTCAGAGCTCGACAGTGACTGGCTCTGGATTTGTGGACGAGACGGAAAAGCAGAGCTGCAGTTCACATGCAGTCTTGGGAAGATACACACCTAAGCCGAGAATTGCTTTAACGGAGACTTAGTGAAAGATAAAAATTGACAAAACTCAAATGAACATCAGAATAATAGCAGTATAATATCTATTATAAACCCCAATGCTTATTTGAGGATATAACTTGTAGAATGCCAGTTCCACTTTGAAGACCTTGATTAGTTTCCATAGTACATAAGCAGAAAATAATTGCAGTTTCATCACTGACAACAAAGCAAATAGAAGATTTTATATATGAATAATTGTAGCTTACAGCCAGAAAAGATGTTTACAGTACACAGATATACACAATAAAGCCAAAATTATGTGGGCATTACGTGGGTCATCCTCATATTGCTGCCACAAAACCAGAAGCACACAAATTTTTAAAAATGTGGTTGTATGTTGCAGCACCATGGTTTTCCTTCACTGGAACCAAGAGGCCCAAACTTGTTTGCCACTGAACATCTTTGGGATGAACTGGAATGACGGGCGGACCCCAGGTTTCCTCACCAAACATTGGTGCCTTATGACCCTTGTAAAATATTTCCCATGTCTCTAAGAATGGTTGAACAGAATAAAAGGCAGTCAGAACAGTTCCTGGGATCCATGTAGCCGCCAATCACAAAACCCTGGATTGGAAAACTCTCTTTCTTCAGCTGATACACTGCCTAAAGCATTTAATACAATCAAGTGCCACTGTGGAAGACAAGTGTATGGGAAAAATAGAGGAAAGCCTGAAAACTGATTAAGGCATAAATAGGGTGTAGTATACTTGTCACTATTACTCTGCTTGAATGGCACAATAAATGTGAAATAAGATGTCCATGCTGCTAGAGGCCTGAAAGGCCAACAGGCTATATATAGTTGGGTTTTTTTTTTTCCAGTTTGAGATTTAACCAGTGAAACAAAAGTCTATAGTGGAAAGAAAGCCAGCTAGGATTGAGTTTCTTTCAGGATATTTGAAAGTAGATATTAATTCACAGTAAAAAAGACCAAAAAAAGAACAGAACCCACTGAATATACTGACTACTGAAAATACTGAACATATTGACAACCACACAAAGCCTATTCAGCAGAAATCTCCAGTGGATAGCAAGAAAGACCTTTAAAGGATCAGTGTTTTGAATGCAGCACACCTTGGATTTAATCGAGGCTTGTAAAAATTCTTAGTTTCCTATTTAATTCATTGCTGTATTCTTTCTGGTGATCACACTTCATCCTCACAGTCATATATAAATGACAAGGACCTATAATTGGATAACGCTTTTCATTCTGCCATTCATGAACAGATTAAGAGCAGGTTAAGTAAGGAAAGGAAAAAGGAAGGCAAAGGAATGTGAAGGCTGAGTATAGAAGAGTGTAGATGCGCAGTGTGAGCAGGTGTGTGTCTAAATCTGGAATGTCTAAGACGAGATAATGTGCGAAAGGAAAGGAAACATATCTACCATTTGTTAGGATAAATGAGCAGGATTTCGAGCCAATTTGGCTTTAAATTCAGCTTGAACCTGTAAAACACATTATTCCCAGTGACACTCAAATTTGTCGTATAATAACAAATAATGCCCAAAGAGAGTCATCATATAGGCACTGTCTATTCCAACCAATTAGTCGGAATGCCCTTGTATATACCAATAAAAGAAATAAGTCTTTTTATCTGCTGCCTATTTACTAGATTAGCACTTTAACTTCAGACAAAGGCCAGCATCAGGGCCTGAACCAAAATAGAAGGAATGTGCCAAAGACAATCAAGGGTCTGAACAGTTCAGGGTCGTAATAATGAGATGGAAAAGAGAGACAAGGCTGAGGAAAATAAGAAATGATAGGAAAAAATAGGAATAAAACTGGAAAAGTGAGAAGGTGAAATATATAAAGTAAATTATGAGTGTAGATTTTTTTTATATATATATATATATATATATATATATATATATATTTTTTTTTTTTTTTTTTTTTTTTT
>JAQMCW010000018.1:5372165-5385884 GCA_030068335.1 Chrysichthys cranchii
TTTTATATAAATATTTGTGGGTTGTGAAATGAATTATCTGAGTTTCCATTATTTCTTATGGGGAAACCCGCTTTGATGTACGAGTGCTTTGGATTACAAGCACGTCTCCGGAACGAATTATGCTGACAAACCAAGGTTCCACTGTAAACTGGTTATTTTTGGGGACATTCACAGCTTTGTGATGTTATGCCCCACTTTATCTGGGGCTGTGTGACATACAGGCAAGTCGCGCAAGCAGTTCCTCTTCTCTGCATTTCTGTCTCCAGAACTCAAGAAAAGGTAAATAAGTGTTCACTTTACAGGAATACTACATTCCTGGAGGCTTTCTTCACTCATTATTTTGAGTCAGTTTTAAGTTCCCTTAAAAACCGTAAGCTTACAAAAGCTGTGTATCTTCATTCAAGATGTGTTTGCTTGCATTGTCGGTTGATTGCAAAAATGGTGCAAACACTAAAAACTTTGCGAATAAGATGCAAACATATTTCTCATCTGTAGCATATAAAGTCTGTAATATTTACACATATATGACATTTTTTTCTCACAAATGAACTAAAACCAGCTAAAACAAAAAAAAAAAGCCAATTTTAATAATATACTCCTTTTAATTATACAAATCTGCTATTACATACTGTTAGGAAATATCGCATTCTCATTTTATCAGTTGCATATGTGCAGCTTCACAGGTCTCCCAACTGTGGTCCATGGTGTTCAGAAAAACTAATGCCAAGAGAATAATAAACCAGCAAGAGATTTGCACCAGGAAAAAAATCCCAATGATGGCAACATTATTATAGCCAATCACAGTGATCGATCTGTGCCATAAGGCTGAGCTCAATACCTCCCTTTTTAAAGCGCTGAATACAGCACACTGCTATGAATTATTAAGGAGATGTGCTGGGAGATCCATCCAAATGCATACAAACTCTGCTCTTCACTCTCCCCCTCTCTCTCACACACACAAACACGGGACACTCATTCATTAAAGGTACTTGCTGTTCATTAAATCTAAGACTGCCAATGCAGAAGAACTGACGTGTATTAACACACATTGTATGAATTTACAGACCCTACTAAAAATGCTCCATAGAGTGAGATTAAAACCCAGACTAAAAAAGTTTTACATATTTCACCATTAGCTAGTGTATATAACCTGAAATGCTGTCCAGTATTTAGTTTGTAGGCAGTCTAATGGTTCTTGGAAATGACTCGACAAAGTTTATATGCTGGCATGGTTTTAATGGACGAACTGCAATCCATCCAATCCTGCAACCATAGCAGATGCCAAGTTTGCGCGTTCATTGGCGGGAGCGCGCGTCGTCTCTGTCCAGGGTGCTGAAACGACACGCAGGGGGCAAATTCCACCGTGCACAAGGTAATCACTTGAGACAGTAATCAGCTGTCAAGATTCATTCAGTTGCGCTTTTTATAGCACGTGATCCCGGAAAATGAGCCATATGATGACCCTCTGTGCCAAGGAGTGTCAAGACATAACACAGACTGACCTTTATGCATGAATGCACATACACACACGCACAGTCTACACGGATGACGATGACGCAGCTGCACCATTCCTATTAGTTATCTCAACACCTAAGTGGCGACAGTGATGTAATTCCTATCCAAAGGCACCTTGGAGATGCACGTCCTGAATCTTACCCCGTTAAACCTTCTGGGAAGAAGTCAGGAATGGGAGCATTTTGTATTTTATTTCATTTATTTCATTTATTTGTTTGTGAGTCACGGAGTAAAAACTGCTCGACTTTACCTGTGTGATTCGCAGAGATAAGCGCTTCCTCTCGGTCTCGCCGCGTAGTCTCGCGCCTTCACCGCGGGAAGCTTCCCTGCAAACACCAGCAAAGTTACGGCTGTTAAGAAACGCTCCGGAGGAATTCGGTCATCCTGAGGACCTGTGCGATGACATAAGCGTAAAGAATACACACACGCGCGCGCGCGCATGCACGCACGCACGCGCACACACACAGATACAAATTCACCTCTATGTTGCACGCCTTTCTTATCGCTATATTACTGCACGAGACGACAAGATAACAACCCTGACACCTGCACATCAGAAACCAGCAGTGGTGGGGGTGGTGGGAAGTCACTAACCGAAAATCGCCGGTGCCCAGCATGCCCGGGTGTCGCGGCTCGGTCAGAGTAGTAGGGAGGAGAACCGTCAGCGGTGGGAAACGGCTGGAGATGCGACTCCGAGAGCTCACGCGCAGCCAATGAGACGCCAAGGCTTGCGCGTGGTTTATAAGCGCGCGCGCGCCCGCAAAGAACACAGCGCGAGCCGTCGACTTTTGTGATCGGCGTCAACAAGGGAGGACTGTTAGTGTTACTGCAGCTAAACACGTTCTCCTGCTGGATTTACAGCATACAGAATCACTTCTGCAGGATATATTACAAACAACCGAATCAAATAAATAAGCCGATTTGATTGCTGATTAATTCATGTAGCTTATCAGTAGTCTATAGTCTGATACTGGGCAATGGGATTTGGGTATTACATACCATAACAGTCTATATAACGTGTATAGCATGATATAAGGAAAAGAACTACAACTACAGTACAGTAGTATGTTTTTTTAACACATTATTACCTTAGCCTTCTTAGCTTGTTAGCACTTGGTTTCTGCATTAAATAGATGCGCACAAAGTAGAATACGGTATATTGTTATAAGTAGTAGCAGTTGGTGTGTCTGTTCGTTAGGCTACAAAGAAGAAAGCGGGGGGGGTGGGGGGGAAGGAAAAATATGTATTTGTGTACAACAAAGAAAAACACGAAGCCATAAATAAACGTGCAAACAGCTTGGAGAAAATAGTGCTATAAAAACGCAGCAGTTTGTTAAGGATAAAGTTACACCTCCAGGTGAATAAATTCATGCTGGGGGAAAGAAATGTCACATAGAAAAAAGAGGTATTGGAAATGAAAAGTCCAAACAACACCAACTTACCTTTTTTTTTTTTTTTTTTTGCTAAAATTATAGTTCAGTCCTCAGTGCGAGGTTAAAACCACATCTTGTAGCTATGACTTGGCGAAGAGATGAAGAGATAAGCTAGCTAAACAGTTAACAATGAGTCGGTTGAAGTAAAAGGGGCGGAAAAAAGTCAAATAAAAGCTACTTAGTACTCAGGGGATATTTTACATCCATTTTCAAGCCAGTGTTGTGGAAATGGGGTACATAAATGTAAAAATTTGACACGAGTTACCTTTAAAATAGCTAAAATACGCTTTACCTCATAGCTAAAATAGCGGGGTCACATCTTGGACCGTTAAAATTTAAAAATTTAAAATTGTCCTCGCGAGCCCAGTAGCTCTTAACGGATTGTTACTAAAGATAAGTACAGGCTATTGCACAGTAACTGACCACTGATAAACTATGACTCAGATAAACAAACATATCATTAAAACTACCTGATTTTAAATTTTGCCTGCTCCATCAGATTCCTACAGGTTATCAAAAGGATAAATGGGTTTGTTTCATGGGGGAACAAACAAAACAAATCCCAAGATGTGTCATCTTAATTTATGACTGTCTCTAGACTGTGACTAGTGAAAAAAGAAACAATAGCTTTCTGACTGAACATATCAAAGCTGTTTTCTTTTACCTGAATAAGCAACTCAGTAACAGGCCACACTAAGATTAGCTGTTCAGCTGATTGAAATGCTTATTCATACAGCCAAAAGAAAGGTTTGGCTTTTCTCGGATAGGATTTGTCTGAGTATTGATGTGAAACCAATGTTCCCTCTTTATGGCAGGAAGTCGTTTTCAGTTCTGTGTTGAAATATTAAGCTATTTTGTTCTTGCTACTGGATGCAGACACAAGTACAATGGCATCACCTGCTCAGAGAAGTCAGGAAAGTAAGGTTTGAAAATCCAGTGTGTACTTCTTACATAAAGTATCAGTACTGGGCAAACTGGGTTGGGAATCTGTAATATGCCAGTAATGCACTCATAAAAAAATATATAGCCTACATTAAAAGCATCACTGACGGTAATTTCTTAACAATTTTTTGAACCAATCTTTAAACCTTCCACCTTCCTTGTAGGTTGTCTTTTTAAAGCACATGCATATTATTTATTCTTGTGACGGCCACATCCTGAGCATAGTCTACTACACGGTCAGGTTAAGCTTTTATGTAAACCTAAAAGCTATACTTCACCTCCTTTTTGTCAAAACCTTCAGCAGAACATGAAACCTCAGAGTCCAAAACTGAACACAATCAACTACAATCAATGAGAGTGCAAATGGTGGACCAAGTAGCATCACAGTTCAAGAACGTTGTGAAATTTAGACTTCCATTCATCCATTCCAATAGGACAATTTTCTGATGGCACCGTCATTAGCTTCACGGATAAAATCCTGGTTATGGGATGGAAATTGGCAGTGCTGCATGAGATGGCATTCAGTCTATAGATGGCTGAAGTCCAGCACAATTTGACACTCTCCCTGCACAAATCACACCTAGCACGGCAAACAAGGGGAAATGGCTGTATATAATTAGAAACAAGGTTTGTTGACTCCGTCCTCTGGATACTTGCTCTTATAACGACCTCAGAAATGACTATTTGGTTTGTCATTATCTGGGGCTTATGCACGCTGCAGCCACATTTAATTGGAAACGCATAGTCTCCACTCAAGGGGAGAGAGAAGTTAAGAGGATTGGGTAATTTAGTGTTGGAGTGATCTCAAGTACCTGACAGAGGACGGACACAAACACCATGGATGAAATCTCCATTCTAGGATGTCTCAGACTCGTTTCTGTATCAAAAACCTGGGGTGAGCCCACAGGATGTTGTTAAACTTCTAAGAAGTCCATTAACTAATGAAAACAAGGTAGGCACATGCACATTGCACTAGGTACAACAAATAAGCATCCGATTCATGTACTGTAAAAATAGCTTTATTAAATAATCTTGCCTGATATACACTCATAAAATACGTACAATACAATTTCTGTTCACCAGATTAAAAGTACAATAATGAAGCACATAACAGTCAATAAACAGAGTTGCATGTTAATCTCAGTAATAGAACACAGTGACCTGAATTAACCTGGTTCAGTGCCTGAACCAAATAGTGCAGTTAACATACCCACAAAAGCATCAAAACCATTATGCAGTGTCTTTTTTTTTTTTTTGCCCACATGCTTTGGTTCCCAGTGAGACAATGGACAGCCTGGCCTTCAGAGCAGACCATCAGAGCAAACCTCTGCAGGAGAGTAGTAGCCTGGGAGCTGTGTATTGAGGAAACAAATACAGTCAAAGAGTGTTAAATATTAGAGTGATAAATATTAGGCATGCTTTGTGCCATTCAAAACAAATCAATGAAATAAAGAAATGCCATCAGAGCACAGAAAATTAGGATGATAAGATTTCAGTTTTTGTGTCAAAAAGCAATTCACTATATGTCAAAACAAGTTTTAGGATTATTATATTATATTATATTATATTATGTATATTATACAACATTTAGTTCTGGTCCACTAAATTGATTGGTCGAGCATCACTCCAAGAGGGCTGATTTCACATTAACAGCACCAGAACATTTCACTGAGTGCATCACTCTGTCTGTGTCTTGCAGGTAAAAATTCAACTTCCTACTTTGACGCGATTACTACAGTAATGTTAGTGACATCATCAGCAGACATGGCAAATGATACCTTTCACGAATATAAAATTCAATTTAAAACATTCAAGCTCATGAAGAAGATGAAAATGAAGCCCCAATATACAAGTCAACATGAGCCACTAGCTGACATTATAAAGTCAGTGTGGCTTCTTTAGGATCCATTTCCTCTAGCAGAGATAACTAAACTGAACAATTGGCCATACTACAGTATGTGCAAAATATCACTTACTCGATATTAATTTCTTATTTATAAAACTGTTATATAACAATATCATCACACTCAAGGTCATGATGTGGTACTGAGTATCAGCACAGCTGTGATTAGCCATGACTGCATCAGTACAGCACATTCAGTACAGCAGCATTTTTCTTGTGAGATTACGTAAATATAGAGATGTAATTTTCATGAGAACAAGAAGGAATTTAAAATTCCATTCAGCAATTAAATCTGACTGTTTAGAAAAACAAAAGCCTATTCTAGCCCCTAAAATGGGCTGAATTGCGTATAGCAACATTAGCTCTACTAAGATATAGTGTCAAATAGCAATTTAATGTTCTTTCAAAAATGTCAAAAAAAAAAAACCATTTCTGCACACCTGGGTGCCAAGTATAAAGTAGTATGACAGGATAAATAGTGTAATCTAAGGCACAGAAGAATAAAGTGAGCTTGTGTGTATGGGCTACCTGTGCCCCCAGTCTGGAAAGATAGCGATTACGAAGGACAAATGAGGACAGGGGTTTGAACCTATTCTGCTCCTCCGGCTGCTTCTTTAAGATTTTCATCCGCTGTGGCACTCTGTGTGAGAGACAGGGAGAGGGAGAGAAGGGGGGGAGCAAATAGAAAACACACAGAAATAATAGAGAATTCAAAGTAAGCTTAAAATATAATAAGAAAAGATGCATTTGTACAGCCTTCCAAGCAAACAAAAAAGAGACAACACAATCCAAAATCACTTTATCTTTTATTTGTTCTTCCAACCCTCAGAGTTTATACAATACAAAAATAAGATAATTTAATTTCTCTAGATCAGAATTGAGGCCACATTGGAATACAAAAAGCTGCAAGTTCTAATCCAGTCCCCCTTCCTGAGTTTCAGTGGGAACCATGAACATGACTCAACATCTAACATCACATCAGAGGGTTTAAACTTTGCCAATGGGGAGCTCCTCACCCTTACAAACATTTCACAAAGGGCTTTAATCAGACTCATCAGATAGTCCCTACTGCAGCAACTCGTTTCCATATTAAACGATTAACAGCAAGATAAAAGCTCAATCCCAATAGGACAACTGACAAGTTTCAAAACAAACCATTATTATTCCTCTCCCAGAGAATGCTGGGTAGAGTCTGTTAGTGATTTGGGAGTTAATCATTATGCTACAAGGCAAAAAGAAGTTCACTGGCAACGATTAGTGTGAAGCCAAACAAAAAAAGTTTTGATCCAAGAGTACTGTCCCAATGGGAAAATAATCCTATTCAAAAGATACTATTTGATTGTTTAGAAACACTACAATTTAACTAATAAACGCAAACAAGCTGGCAATAAGTACTCTGTACAAGAATCACAAAGATTTTCAAGTGAACATAAATGAATATCTCAGATACACGGATTGTTTCAAGAAGGAAAGAAAACCACATTCCATTACCATTCCTAACACATCCTCATTTCCCCAAGAACACACTAGTTTCTTAGCTAGGAATCAAGTAGACTTCAGAAGTAGAACCAATCCAGAAGCCACTAGGACAAATCAGATGGATGAAATTGTTTAGGATTACTATTACAGCTAATATGAGGGCTGATTTAAGTTTCATTCATTACTTCTGCTAGTTAGTAAAGCAGTAAGTGTGATCACCTAAGCAGAAATGCGTGCTTATTAAAAAAAAAAAACTAAAAATAAAATAAAACCCTCCCTCTTTTACCCTTCTTCCTTGGAGCTTGTAACATTACAGGCATTACAAAAACCAACATGGGTATGTTAAAAACTGTACTGGAACACATTGTCAGGCTCCTAAATCTATAAAAATCTATAAACCTTGTATAATTACTGTCAAGTTTGTGGCAGTTATGACACCAAATCCAAATTGATTGATGACTACCTTGTAGATTATAATGCAGAGAATAAACACACTCTGGAATAGATACCACACATTAAAAAAAATAATAATAATAAACCTTAAAAGCAGCAATGCAATACAGATTGAAGATAGCACTCAGTTGTAATTAAAATTAAAAAACCTCTTGAAAAGATAAAACCAAGAAGAAAAAAAAACACCTGAGTCATCAGTCAAGTGAGGTCAAGTAAAAGTTAGGGTTAGGGACCAAAATGTAGGGTGTTGTGAACCTGCGAACAGACAAAGCATAAGCTACATCCCGTTAAGTAACCCACTGGGTGAAGATTCACCAGTGCAAAGGTCTGTGAAAATAACTGGCCCGAAATGATACCAAGAGGGAAAAGGAAGAGGTATTTTCACTGTCTGTCCCCAAGTACCAGATGCCCTGAGGTGGAGTTAACAGAGTAGCAGGAGATCCTTTCTGGCATGACCCAACCAACCAGATCGATTTCATCCTCCTCTCTTCAGCCTGTACAATGTCCCAATTTTACATTTAACACAGTGGTGATTATTAAAAGTTCTATCAGTGGGAAGAAGGCTACTTGCGAGGGCTCTACACCCCTGTGTTGGGATTAGATCAGTCAGTGTGATGAAGAGGAGCAAGTAGTGCAGAAATGCCCATTGGTGGGTGATTGACAGGCTGAGTGTCCAGTGAGACAGATCACAGCAGGAAGGGTGGAGCCAGTGGACTGAATAGCTATCACCTGGAACACAGCACACACAGTTTGTTACAGTTAAACACGCATGCACTATGTCCTCTGGGTGATTACAGGGGGTGAGGAAGCTGCCATCTTGTTAGTTCTGTACGTCATAGGTGTTAGCTTACTGATGTCGTGCGGCACATGACCTGCAATACTGGAGCTTTGTATTATAGCCTGCTCACAGTTTATATTTTACATACATTGTAATGGTATCAAAATATCAGTTCTCCTTATTTTCACTTGCAGGTCTTGAAGAGAGTTCCAGTTCTAGTGCATGACACAGACTTGGGTTGTTCCCCTGAGTGTATTAACAAAAAAAACCCACCTTAAAATAAACTCTTTAAACTCTGATAGAAATATATTAAATTGTTAACAATGCAGTCCATGGCCCTGACTCTGACTCTGCATAACTTTGCATCATCTCAGCAAAGACGGCCCGAGAGGTGAGATCATTAAAAGTTCAAACCGTAATGAGGAAAACGGTAAAGGATAAGAGGTCAAACCGTAATGAACTCACTCCGACTCAGCAGACGAGCCCTTCTGGAGTTTGGCTCGGGCCGAGGCCGAAAGGTTTAGTTCTCCGCCTGGTTAAAAACATGTGGTGAGAATGAGAAACGTATAATGAGGCAGGTCATTCTGGTGAAGCTCTAGAAATCAAGGTGATTTACTGTAGCTTCCTGTCAAACGTACCTCGGATAAAGTCCACAAAGTAAAGCATCACCACTGCTATCAGAGCCACTGTTGAAAAAGAAGAATAAAAGATTACACCTATATAGTGCCTGATCAACTGATAAACTCCGTGCACTATGCCATCTAGAAATATTTGGCACCCTTGATAAAATTAATATATAAAAAGAGCATGTAATTACTGATATGTTTAGCTCAAATATATAACAGTGCATAATCTTTTTAAATGTTCACGGAAGCAAAAAAAAAAAAAAAAAAAAAAAGTTCCTTCTGCATTTTCTTTTAAAATGCAAAGGTTTCAAAAATGATCAGCTCCTTTACAATTAATATTAATATACTTAATCAGTACAATATTTTTGTGAGAATCTGTTCATGTAATTTCAAACAAGTTTAGAGACACTTGTAGAAGGATCTTGGGCCACGTTTCCTTGTAGCACATTTTAAGCTCCTTCAAATTCACATATTTGTGCATGTTATCTTCCCTCTTTAATTCTGATTAGTTCAGCAAGGTTTTTTTTTTTGTCACCTAACTTGCTGATAATTTGCATGACCCAAATGTTTGAGTCTGGTCTCATTTGACCACAACACACAGTGCCAAGAGTAATTCTAATGGCACTTGATGAATTTCAGGTGCTGCATTTTGAGCATCTTCTAAAACTGGGTTGTTTCACCATCCTTCACCATTTGCCTGACTCTCCCCATGGCCCCAACAAATGGCAATATTACAAATATTTCTTTGTAATGCCTCCATTTTTGCTTAGTGGTATTTTTAACTGTGTACATGTTTTTTTACATCAATTACCAAATTTGTGCAGGTCAAACGACAATCTGTGTATTTTGAGGAAACATTTTTGATAAAGGATAGCAAAAAAGGATTTTAGATAGGATTAAAGGCAATAACTAAAAGCAAATGAAAGACTCCCCCCACCCCCCAAATGATGATAATTTGCATGTAGTTAAAATAAATCCATATGGGTGTCAAAACTTTTGGCAGACTCTTTTCCCTCAAAATCCCCCCCCACCCCCCATTACTTAAAAAGACATTATAATAAGAATGATTTTTTTTTTGTAAGAACACTCTAGAAAGGTCTGACTTCAGGGGATGCAAGCCTGCTTTTATATACCGGTTGCACAGTTGTGGAATGAGATTCTTTCAGCCACACATATTACGCGAACAAAAATTATGTTAAGTTCAGCTCTGTGGAAATCACTGTCTCCACCATACTGCGAGAGCTTTATGATAGGGGAATATTCCCATTTGCTATGATCAAATAGCTATACAGAAATAGGAATGGCTATGTGTGGTGAGCAGAGAGGCACGACGCAGTGACAAGCAGTGGAAAATTCACTTCAAATACATTGTGTATTTGCATCTTTAGTTGTCTGAATTACTTGTAAGTCACCATGAATAAGAGCATCTACCAGACGACTAAAAGCTGAGGATTGAAAAACAAATCTGAAGAACTAGAATGGATGCGATATTTAAATTTCATTGCAAAATATTTTCTACACATATATATATATATATATATATTTATTACACGTACACATCTCCTCTCAGTATTTACACAGCATTGTCACTCACAGCAGATGCATGCACAGAAGAAGACCTCCAGGAAGAGGTACCCCTTGCTGTCAAGAATGGCTCCTGCTGCCATGGAGATAAGCGCCAATCCCAGGTTCTGGATGGACTGCATACTGTTAGAGAGAGAGAGAGGGAGAGGGAGAGAGAGAGGGAGAGAGAACAGATGACAAATGACTAAGCTTTGTATGAGATATATGATATGATGTATCATTATAGTTTAGCCATTTCCATATTCAGAATGGAAATCAACCATAACTTCGTTGCACTGGACAAAAGCAAAAAAGTTGAATTCTTACAATCCATATGCTGTGCCCAGCTGGTGTTCTGGCACTACAAAGGCCACCATTGGCCAGAGAGCACAGGCTAGCAGTGAATATGACAACCCCAAGAGGACCTATGGAGAGGAATTAAAAAATGTACACTTATACACACAATCACGGAGGCTCAGCCTGTCATTTGCAAACATAGCAGCATTTTAAAAAGGCACAAAATTGCCAGGTTCACATTACAAATGCTACCAAAAATGGGACTAGCCCTGGATTGGCATCCCATTCCACCTCACACTCATTGTTCCTGGGATACGCGGAGCCACTGCATTAATGCACAAATTAATTAATTAATCAATCATTGAAAAGGCTTTACCATAGCAAACCAGGGGTTCCAGAAGGTAAAAGCCAACATCATGTGAGCTATCAGCGTGGTGACCACAGCACACAGAACCCACGTGATGTTCTTGCCCGTTTTATCAATCAACAAACCCAACACAGGGGAGGCCGGAGCTGAGATGATGTAAACAATGCTGGAATAGAAAGAGAAGAAAAATGGCCTTGCAGCAAAAAAAAAAACCCCAATAATAATATAGTATGTTATGCCTTATGCATAGCTAAATATTATTCGTCTTGGCGTATTGTTCCACTATTAGAAATCCTCTGATTCCACTCATGTCATACAAAAGGTCATATTAACATGTGAGATTACCTGTTGATTGCTCTTGCCATGGCAGGAGAGAAGTTAAACTTCTCAATGAAGAAAACCCTGCAAAGGAGTGGATAAATATGTTAGACAAATCAAGACTGTGTAAGAACGTGCCATCTTTAGATTCTTATTCCTGATTCCATTCAACATTACTTCAATAACTGATTAATTAATTCTAATTAATTGATTAGATTCATGAACAGGAAGAGAGGGCTTCATGACCACACCTGTCTAAAAGCCCAAAACATAAAGAAAATTGCTGAGAGTGTGCCAGTGAGAATCAGAAAGCTTGAAAAACTCTTTTTGCTACTCTTGGCCCGCAGAAACTTTATCAGGCATCATGACATATGCGGTGTCAATACATCTTTATGCAAAAGAAATGCCACAAGGCATGTGGGATTAAAACCGATGCGTAGCCACCGTATGCCATGTATTTAAAAAGGCTTCAGAAATGGGTTCGGTGTTAACGGACTCCAAATGCCAAACTGCATCAATCATTGGAGTGACCTTAAAAAAATAAATAAATAAAAATAAATTTGAAAAAATAGCTTTCATGTAGAACTGAGACAAGAGTGGCTGGATACTGAGGGCATGTATACACCAATCAGCCATAACGCTAAAACTACTGATAGGATCTGAGTGACTTTGACAAGGGCCAAATTCTGATGGCTAAAAGACTGGGACAAAGTGCCTCTAGAACAGCAGGTCTTGTGGAGTGTTCCCAGTATGCAGTGGTTAGTACCTACCAAAAGTGGTCCATGCACAAAAATCAGTGAATGGACTTAGAAAGGATAAGCTTGTATAATTTCCTCTCTGATGTTAAAGTGAGGAAACTGCGATGGGAATGAATAATATTTGTCATCATTGTGAAAAAAAAAATACATATGATTAAGTAGGATAAACTAAACAAGATACCCTTCTAATAATATTTTGTTAAAAAAAAAAACAATACAATAATATCCTTACATTTTGGACCTTCTGGTACTCGTAAAAATACTGATGTCCCAGGCAGAAATTGCATTTGTGTAATATATATCAGTCTTTTTTCCAGGTACATTTGATACCCAACAAAGTGAACACTTCCTGCCGATGGGCTATTTTGTTTTGAGTACAAAATGCTAGCTGGGACTGAAGGGAAAGTCAACAGACTGTAGAGAAATGCACAAACTTCGGATTTGGCCATCAGGAAAGCAGCTTTCCGGTCTGCCAAACTGATAAATCAGTTTTTATTTTTAATACTTATTTATTGCCATACATATAAACCTGAACCAATAGCTGTCAGTTGTCCTTTTAGACGACTTCTGTGTCCATGTCCTAAATGGTTATCGACATTTTACCAAAGGATGCCTCAGCAGATCTGTCTGTTGCTTTGTTTGTCTACACTGTGGCTATTACATGGATTTTTACCCACTTGTACTATTGGGTTTTCACAGCCTAGAGCCACAATACTGGCTTTTTTCCCCCCATTTGGGCAAGGCATGCCTGTTAGATGAGTGGTGCTGTTTAGAGGACAACGATACGAGCTTGTTGTCACTATGCAATTTATTACTGCATCAGGGAGCATATAATGTTTCTGTATTTGTCCAATACCATAAATTAATGACCATTCGGGCCACAAATTTCAAATAATCGACATCACCCTCTATTCTAGTTCTCTATAAAACTGCATGTCCTTTTGTAAATCATATTTAACAGATTGTGTACACACGAAACATAGTAATATGTTCCCAGTTCATTTTTTATAATAATACCATTTCAAACATACGTTATCAGGCATTTACGTTTCTTGGAAAAACAAGATAGAAAAAAAAGTAATGTGTGTGTTTATATGCTTACTGTCCCAAGCCAATAAAGGGAAAGATGGCCACATAATATCCCACACAGATGATGAAGATCATCCACAGTTGGAAAGGGAAGTGTTTTACATCCGTTAGCTTGATCACTTCACCTACACACACACACACACACACACACACACACACACACACACACACACACACACACACACACACACACACACA